>JAVJIF010020053.1:0-120347 GCA_038442645.1 Agave tequilana | reverse complement strand
CGATGGTCACGAATATTATAAATGTTATATCTAGTCCGTATTGGAAGTACGTTTAACATTAAACAGACTAGTTCATTATATATAATTAACTCATTATGCCTGAATTTATTAAATATCACATGATGTGACTCCTTGGCTTTGAGTGCTTGATGGTTCCTAGTACACTCAGAAGGTGAAAACGAAAGAAGCAAAGGAAGAAGACATAAGGTACTCTTCATTAAAATCAAAGCACTTACAATGTGACATTTTGGTCAGGTCTTGAGTTCGTAAGAGTTCTACTCACCTACAGATAATTAGTTCGAGTGGATTCCTTTGTGCACCCGTTGACTATAAATAAAATAAAATAAAATAAAAATCAAAGCACTGGCAATGTGCTTATCCTAATTCATTTTAGTCTGTTCAAATGCAATTTATCTTACTTACAAAATATAAGGATCCATCGGATAATCACTGACATCAAATTTTCTCTACATTTGGAGGTATTTTCAACTATATATCCTATGCAAAATTTCAACATAACTTAAATCTTAAACTTTAAAGTATGTTCACGTTATTTTTTCCGCTCACAAAACTCTGTTTATAGCTCTATGAAGTCCAAACATTAAGCTGGCCAATTCACTTGCCTTATTTGAAGTTTGCTAATCTAAGGCTAAAATCTCGTCTCAAATTCACTTGTTGGTGCAGACTGCAAAGCAACAAGTCCTGATTCAACTCTTTCCCCAACTTCATCTTCCTCAATCTTTTAATGTTTTGGTTTTTGAATGAATATTGAAGAGGGATGTACCTTTGCATAGTGGTGAATCTCATAGAGCACCTCCACCTCTCTCACTTCTATCATTGTTGGGGTTCTTTTTGAGATAAAAAAATGATGGGCCAATATTGACTCCTCGCGTTTCGTTAAAAAGCTTCTAATGAAGACACACAATGAAGTGTAATGCATAAAGCAAAAGGAAATTTTTTGTTAGGGTTCTTGTCGAGTGAAACCGTAGATTAAGAGGAGATTTAATGTTTTCCTAGGGGAAATTTACGGGAAAATACCCTGACTAAATAAATTAGATGCTACAAAGCCTTTATTTCTTCAATTTGTTCGCAAATCAACCTTCACGTAATACCTAGCATTGTTTTCCATTGATTATCAAAAGGGCAAAACTTACAAAAATTGAGGAGAAGATTACAAGTAATTGAATAAAAAATGAAAGTGACAAGTAAAACTCATTTGAGATTCTGAAAAAGTATGTCAATAAAGTCTGATCAGCGCGCGACCCACTTTGTTCGGTTGACGATGCGATCGATCGAATCTTAAGGAATTCCTTCTCGCCTGGTTCCGGAGATTTCTTGAAAGAGGAAGATCTTAGGTATTAGCACTCTAATTTATCCTTGTAGGATTAGAGAAGTGATTATCTGAATTTTTAGAAGCGAGAGAGTAGATCTCTTGATTTGCCAAAGTACTCTCTTGGATTTGAATTTCTTCAAGACCCTGAGGCTAGCCTACTAGTAGGCTATTTATAGGCTCCGTAGGGAGTTATGATCTCCTTAATTGTCTCCTCTTAATGAGCGATCATGGGTGTAACTACACATTAATTTCCCCCACTAACTTAGTAGGGTAGTTACCTTAAATCTAGTAGAGGCTAGGCTAGCCAGTTGAGGCGAGACTAGCCTCCTCAAGCGAGACTAGCCAGTGGAGGCGAGGCTAGATAAAGGTTCAGGCGAAGCTATCATAGAGTTTCAGGCGAAGCTATCAGTTAGCTCTTTAAATAGAGTTGTGCTATGCTTCACGGCGAAGCTAGCAAGATTAGCTTCAGGCGAATTTAGGAGTCAGTTCACTGTGAAGATGTGTAAAGTTTCATGTGAAGTTAGAAACTTAGCCTTTTAGCGAGGCTATAAACTTTCGAGAGAAGCTAGCCCCTTTGGACTCATGCGAGGCCTCGTGTTGAGCTGACTTAGCCTCATAGACCTGCTTAGGCCTCTTCAAAGGCAATACTGAAAGCACACCTAGAGCGGGGTGAATAGGTGTAGTGCTAATCTAATGCCAAATAATATGAAATTAAAACTAAATTGCTAACACACTATGTCTAACCAAGAGTGAGTCTGAATTCCCCGTGAAGGGCTCTAGAACTACTCTTGAGATTCCTCTAAATTAAGAGTTGAGGATCTCCAATAGCTCTATTGATTGATCACAAGTGTGAGCACACAAACAATATCAAGCATATATATTAATGAGCAACAAAGAAAAATGTAAGATATAATGAGAGATGAGAGTTGAGAGATAGTGGATCAAACACAAATATCGGGATATATGTTTCGAGGTTCGAGTCATTGCTCTACGACCCCGTCTTCTCACAGAAGGATTTCAACTATCCACTATAAGATCTTCTACACAGGAAGCTCTACTGAGGAATTACAACTCAACACTGGAGTACACAACTCCTTCACTCTACATAATCACCTCTACACAAGGGGAGCACAAAGCAAAAAAAGAAATACACTTGGTGATCACAAAGATCACAACACTCTCTTGGTGATCTCAAAGGATCCAAACAATCTTCTCACAAAACAAACATCCTAAAGATTGTTTTAAATTGATAGCTCAAGTTGTGAGAAAACAAAGCGTTTTGGAAAAGAGACATTAAAGAAAAACTCTTGGAAAAAACTTCTTGATAGATAAAGAAATGAAGAACAAAAACTAGAATTCCTAAAATTAGTTTTCTTTGATTTTCTAAAAACTTTGAAACGAATAAAAGGTAAGAGATTTGTAGCACAAAACCTTCTTTTAAAACTTGCTAAAAACATTAAGAAGATGAAAAATTCGCTCTTGAAAATCTTGATAAAAACAGCCCTCAAAGACCCATATTTATGGGCCATGGAAATATAGCCGTTGAAGTCCAGAACCAGGCAAGATTGGCATGCGGTCGATCACCCGATCGATCAGTCAATTTTGACCATTGGGGTTACCGGTCGACCGCTCAGTCGACCGCCCCAGGCAAACTTGCCAAACGGTCGACCGCCCGGTCGACCGAGGCCATAACCAAATAGTTCCCTCTCTGGATTGGTCGACCGTGCGGTCAACCGTACGGTCGACCTGCACAAGGCAAAGACAGTTGTGCACGTCCTGTGCACATCGATCAACCGATCAGTCGATCGAGCTCTGGTCTGGTCGACCGGTTGGTCGACCGCCAGCAGGCTCATGACTGGGTTGTAGGCCTAAAAAGTAGGCTTTTAAATACCTATAAAATCTCCATAAAATCACATAAAATTCACCAAAATAAGTTCATGTAAATATTTGAAGTACAAATATGCATGATCTAATTCAACACATATTTCAAACTATTTGAACTATTTTTGAGGCATAAAAATATTTGCTTAAACTGAAAACTGTATTTTTCAAACTTAGATTTTGAAATGAAAATATGTTTTTTTAAAAACTTGTATAAGTACAAAAAACATGATATTTGAAACACATATAAAGCATAGTGTGTATGAAAATGATCCAATACACATATATGATATATCTATATTTTTGACATTAAATCCAGACTAAGTTTTGATAAAGCAAAACTTAAAACACATGAAATAGAATCATCAAATAAGTTTTTCTACAATATAAAACAATAATGTATATGGATGAAATCTAACATGTATATAAACCATGTAAACTTCTTTTGATTCTATCATCCATGAAAACTAAATATATATACTTGAAAATCCAAAACAGTTAAACCGAAACCAATAAACTTTTGAAGTTGTGTACTTGAGCATATCAAGACTAAACTATCTTCACAAAAGATCTAAACTAAACAAACTAAAAAACTGAAGTCTTCTCGTCGATCTTCATCTTCAAGACGACTCGATCCAAACTAGATCCAAAGAGCTTGGCTCCATCCGAGTGCTAGATGCGATTGACACGCGAGCTCTTGAATTTACACGTGTTAACTCTAAAATTGGCTTTGAATCCTTTGTTGAACAATCACCTACTAAGATCTTAAACAATAACCGAAACTATATAAACATAAGATCATTAGTAACCTTAACTTCATAAGCTAGTCATCATTAAAACTAAGGTGAAGGGTCTCTGGGCCAACAATCTCCCTCTTTTTATGATGACAAAATTTATGAGATTATATATGCATTATTTAAGGATAAGTTTCATAGAAGCTCCCCTTAACTTATGCATATGAAATAAACAATAGATATTCAATGTAATCTCAAATACCAACAAAAATAATAAAAGATGTGCATTAAAAATCAAAAACATATGCATATATGAATATGCATAAAACAAATATATGTATATAAACATATATAAACATATATATATAAATCCAAATCTTTCTCCCCCTTTTTGTCATTCATCAACAAAGGGGCGAAGAAAAACAAACAATACCAATAAAATTTAAAAATAAAATTTTGATACCAATAAAAATAATCAACTAAAAGAAACTAATTGAAAGTAAAACAATCTTTTTACTAATTGATACCAATAGAAATGCATGATACCAATTGAAAGTAAAAAAATTAAAATTTTAAGTAAACACTAAAAAATCATTTTGCAATATAGATACTAAATTGAGAATAATACCAATTTAAGATTATTGAAACCAATATTGAAAATGTTAGCATATATCAAAATAAAATATTTTTTATCGTAAAGAGGGGGAGTAAGATATCAATTGAAAATAAAACCAATTGAAAGATAAAACAAGAATTTTCTCCCCTTTATAAAATACCAATAAAAATAATGCATAAGCTTATAAAGATATCAATTATCATTAAGAACTAAGTCAAGCTTAGCATGTAATCAATTTGTGTTATGCAAAATATGTATGAACATTTTTAAGACAAAAATCATATATATGTGTGTATGATCAGAGCAATATATAAATCAATTGAGATATGATGCATATATATACATAGAAAACAAATATGAGTATACAAATATCAATTTTCATTAAAATCATGCATATCTCATAATTACCTCCTTTTCATCCACATGTTTAAATAGATTTTCAATTTGAGCATACAAGGCATGGTCACTCATCCAACCACTCTTGGATGGTAGGGGTTTTCAAAAATATGATTTGAAGATATTTTTAGCATAGTTTGAAAATACTACTATTGAAAAATATGAAACTAGTTTTATGATAATTTTGAAAACTAGTATGAAATCCTTCTATCAAGAAATAAAATAAATATATATTTCATAATATATGAAAATCACACGATCATCGATACTCAAAGAGCGATAAAGCACAAATAATTCTCATGAATCTAAAATCATGAGTAAACAAAGTATAGAGTGCATAAAAATCATGTAATCAACATATGCATGAAGATAAGATAATAAAGCTCCTATGAAAATGGAATTCCTTATTCAAAACATGAAAATCATCATACATGAAATTATGAAAAATTTAATTTTCATTAAAACTAAACAAACTTTAAGGTATATGCATGTTTTGCCGAAACTAAGATACACAAACATATCCAAACATAAACGAGTCCACAAAAAATATTACATGAAGGCAAGTGACTCTAGGATAGACATGTATATCTATAGTTTTGAACAAATTAACATATACACGAAGCTAAACACGAAAACATGTACGAAATAGGGAATACAACTGTAAATGTAAGAATTATCAAAACTAGATTATACAAGTACATCAAATGAGTATACATGAGTATTAAGACACCAAAACATAAGAATCAAGTGATGCTCACTAATTGTACAAGTATTAACACAAGTTTTAATGGAATTTACATTTAAATATGTAATCAAACTATAAAGCATAAAAGCATAAACAATATGATCATTAGAGTAAATGCAAATATTATTATTACCAGGATATACACAATAACTAAATAATAATTGAGAACAAAACAAGTATGAATTCATATGAACATGGGTGTATCTCAAATAATATACATGTATATCACAAACATTGCATTTAACAGAATGAACATGGAAAACATAACATGCTAAAATCATCAATATAAAAGCATATAAATTAAAACAAGGAGTTAGAGATAGTTACTAGGTCATATGAACCAATCTCTAGGTCGCTAAACCATGGTGGTTCGCCCACCAACTATCCTTAAAAGTCATGCATCTATAATTATGTTCTTTTAGCTCAGAATGCATCCACCATAAAGGCACCAATATTCTCACGTCTTATGAGAGCCCACACCTACATCAAATACAATAATGGTGGATCTTGGTATCCACACTTTCTTGGGTCTATAGGGGTCAGTACCTTTCCTAACCCAAACAAACTTATTTGCAAAATTTAAATCATGTATTCTATCATAATAAAATTTTGTAAGGTGGCCTATAGTCCACAATGTGTACAAGTATACACATTAGCATACAAAAAATCATGTGTGTGAGCATGATGTGCATATGTATTTATGATGGGTGTGCATGACTATGTGGAGTGTGTTTCTTTCGAAACATAGATTCCAATTGTGTGTGGTTCATGACACATTGGCTCAAAGTGGAACCCAAACAATCTACACACTTCTTTAAAATATGTAAATCATTTTCTATAGAAGAAGATGTGGGGTATGCAATAGAAACACATGAATATGAAGTTATAGTAGCATGACAAACATGGGAATCAAATTATTTTTCAAGGTAACATTTTTTAAAGAAGTAGATTTCAATTCTTTAGAAACTTAAACAATTTTATTTTTCAAAGAATCATTTTCTCTTAAAATAAAATCAAGTTTTGAAGATGAAACATCATTTTTCTTCAAAACATGATCAATTCATTTTTATTCTTTAAAATTTTATTTTCATTTAAAGTAAGGTCAAGTTGAGTTTTCAAGGAATTCCTTTCACTTGAAATCTCAACTCTTTCTTACAAAACTATGTTGAGTTTAGAAAATAAATTCTTATTTTCTTCTTTTAAATCAAATTTTTACTTTTCAAAACTTTGTACTTTAAAAGCAAGTTTTCACAAAACTTAGAAAGTTCTTAATTTAAAGCATGTGCGTCATAACATTTTCATCACATGAAAAACTAGCACTATCATCTAAATGAGTGTCCGAATATATCTCAAGGGAGTCAATTCCTTGGATCATGAAGCAAGCTTAGTCGGACTCATCTCCACTAGATTCCTTCTCCAAAACATGTGCCGTTTGTTCCTTCGGAGAAGTTAAAACGGAATCACAATGAGAAATCATAAAAAATATTCTTTACTTAGTGTGTGCCTAAGTGCTTTTAAGGCTTGTGCATTAGCATATATATACTTGTCATTACCAGATAAGATTTCTTAGTAGTGACAAGGTAAACATGTAAACCTAGGGTTTTAAATAAGCACTCATCTTAAACTTTCACATATTGATGTTGGAAACATCATACATGGGAGGGGCAAGAAAATCTATGAGTGTATAAACTATGTGTGTGTAAAGCAACAATTAGATTAGCAAATGAAGGATCTCACTCCTAAGTGGTTAAACTGAATATCATGAGTGTAGGCTCTGATACCAATTGAAAGTACACTTAAAGGAAGGTGAATAGGTATAGTGGTAATCTAATGCCAAATGATGCAGAATTAAAACTAAATTGCTAACACAGTATGTGTAACCAAGAGTGAGTCTGAATTCCCCGTGAAGAGCTCTGGAACTACTCCTCGAGATTCCTTTAAATTAAGAGTTGAGGAGCTTCAATAGCTCTCTTGGTTGATCACAAGTGTGACACATAAACAATATCAAGCATATATATTAATGAGCAATAAATACAATGCAAGATATAAAGAGAGATGAGAGTTGAGAGATAGTAGATCAACGCAAACACCGGAATATATTTCAAGTTTCGAGCCACGGCTCTACGTCCCCGCCTTCACGAAGAAGGATTTTGACTATCCACTATAGGATCCTCCACACAGGGACCTCCACTGAGGAATTACAACTCAACGCTGGAGTCAAAACTTCTTCTCTCTACACAATCACCTCTACAAAATAGGGAGCACAAAGTAAATAAAGAAGTACACTTTGTGATCATAAAGATCACAATCACTCTCTTGGTGATCTCAAAGGATCACAAACAATCTTCTCACAAAACAAAAATCCTAAAGATAGATTTGAATTGATAGCTCAAGTTTGTAAGATAATAAAGTGAATTGAAAAAGAGACAACAAAGAAAAACTCTTAGAAAAAACTTCTTGATAGATAAATAAATGAAAAACAAAAACTAGAATTCTCAAATTTGGTTTTCTTTGATTTTCTAAAAACTTTGAAAAGAATAAAAGATAAGAGATTTGTAGCACAAAAACTTCTTTTAAAACTTGCTGAAAACACTTAAGAAGATGGGAAAAATTTGCTATTGAAAATCTTGATAAAAACAGCCCTCAAAGACTCATATTTATAGGGCCTTGAAAATATGGGGTCCAGAACCAAGCCAGATTGGCCTATCGGTCGACCGCTCGGTCGACCGGCCAATGGTCACAATTCTAACCATTTGGGTTGCCGGTCGACTGCTCGGTCGACCGCCCTAGGCAAACTCCTACCGGTCGACCTCCCGGTCGATCGAAGCCACAGCCGGAAAGTTCTCTCTCTGGGTCGGTCGATCGACCGGTCGACCGGGGCCAGATCCAGAGAACAAGCTCTCTAGTCGGTCGATTGTGCGGTCAACCGGGTCAAGGCAGCTATGCACGTCCTGTGCACATCGGTTGACTGACCGGTCGGCCGAGCTCTTGTCCTGTCGACCAGTCGGTAAACCGCCTGCAGGCTCAGGACTGGGTTATAGGATTGAAAAAGTTGATTATTAAATACCTATAAAATCTCATAAAATCACATAAAATCTACAAAAATAAGTTCATGTAAATATTTGAAGTACAAATATGTATGATCAAAATTCAACACATATTTCAAACTATTTGAACTATTTTTGAGGCATGAAAATATTTGCTTAAACCAAAACTGTATTTTCAAACTTAGAATTTTGAAATGAAAATACGTTTTCTCTAAAACTTGTATAAGTACAAAAATATAATATTTGAAACACATATGAAGCATAGTGTGTATAAAATGATCCAATACGCATATAAATGATATATCTATGTTTTTGACATTAAATCCAAAACTAAGTTTTGATAAAGCAAAGCTTAAAAACATGAATTAGAATCATCAAAATAAATTTATTATAATATGAAATAATAATGTATATGAATAAAATCAAACATACATATAAATCTTGTAAACTTCTTTTGATTCTATCTATTCATGAAAACTAAATATATATACTTGAAAATCTAAAACGGTTAAACTGAAACCAATAAACTTTTGAACTTGTGTGTGTGTGTACTTGAGCAAATCAAGACTAAACTATCCTTACACAAGATCTAAACTAAACAAACCGAATCTTCTCGTCGATCTTCATCTTCAAGATGACTCGATCCAAACTCAATCCAAAGAGCTTGACTCTATCCGAGTGCTAAATGCGATCTTGACGTGCGAACTCTTGAAGCTACACGTGTTAGCTCCAAAACTGGCTTTGAAACTTTTGTTGAAGCTAATCACCTATTAAGATCTTGATCAATAACTGAAACTATAGTAACCTTAACTTCATAAGTTAGTCATCATCAAAACTAAGGTGAAGGGCCTATGGGCCAACAAATACTTGATCTACTGTCTACTTCACTGGATTGGTAGAGTCCAAGTCACTGCTTTGTTCCTCGGGGATGGGTAAAAACTGGTCGTCAACTTGTCTGCGACTCGTCTTTTGTAAATGATGACAAGTTAGACATTTTTCAGACCGGTTGAAGTGTTGTCTAGGATTTTATTTTTTCAGAGTGTCAACAAGCATCATATTCTTTTCCTTGTGGTAATTTGGATTTCTTTCATTACTTTACTTTCCTTTCTAGTCGTAGGGCCAACTTGTAGCTGAATAATTACATAACGGTGTTTTCATCAGTAGACATGAGATAGGATTTGTACGAACAAATAGTCACACATCAACTAGACATGGGGATGGTCTTGAGTATATAAGGATTTAGGCAACTCCTTCTAGAAGGCTAGTTTTTTGGGATGGTGTCTCAAGTCCTTATAATTGGTATCAGAGCCATGCCCTTAACTTAGTCGTGTGTGTGGGTATTATTCGATCTTCCAGGGTGCAAAAAGGCACAGTAGACCCCTGTGAACCTAGTTGGCGGTCTTGGGGGTATATAAGAACTTGAGCAATTTCAACCATCATTAGACTAGTGTCGTTAATGAGGATAGGGTGTGAGCACGTATTCCCTATATGGGATTAACTGCTATACAGAAATTTCATAACCACCCCAACAAGGTTTATAAGATTATTGCAATAATCAAATGTGATTGGATCTTGATCTCATTGAACCACAATAATCAAAGTCTGCATGCCTTGATATGGGAAGAGGGGACTATTGCCTTGATGGAGGGACTCAGGAAGAGATGACAATTTTCGCTTTAAGTTAACAAACTCTCGGCCCAAGCCCGACTCTAGATGGGCCGGACTCAGTCTTACCCCGGGCCGGGCTTGGCCCAATTCCCAGCCTTTGGGAGAATGAAGAACCTAACAATAGAAGAAGACAGCATTTGAGCAAGTTATACACAAGGGGGATAAGAATCTCCACAATAGGCTGGTCTTTTGTCACATAACGCAGAGAAGCTATCAATTCTGTCTCAAACTTCCTAAAACAATCTCACCTTTCAATAGTTCTTGGCAAAGAAAGAGTAAAAATTTCATGAAACAATCAAACAACAAAAGATTTTTGAGTGACCAATTTTTTAGACATTCAATGATACAAGAGTAAGAATCTGCTTGTGTTCCCTCCCTCGTTCAATAACATTCTATCAAAAGATTATTCTACCTTTTCAGAGGCATAGAGGAAAGGCCGCAACAGATTTTTTTTTTTTTTTTTTGATGCTTTTTCCTTTTTTATTTGAAAATAAGAAAAATAATTTTTTTAAACAAAATTCATAGCATGGTTTTGAGGTTGACACCACTCATTTTTCAAACTAACTTTTTTACCACTAAGTCAGATTTCAGTATCTTTTTTCTTTGTACGGAGTTGTCAACCCAGAACAAAGAATTTTAATTTTAATTTTTTTTATTTCTCTTAAATTGTCAACTATGGAAAAAAAAAAAAAAAAAACTTAGAGGGGAAGGGGGAAGAGATGAGATATATATTAAATCGTGGACCTTAAAGGTGGCAAACCATGTGGACAAAGAGCCAAATTAAGTTGATGAAATCATGAGCCCTAAAGATTAATAAAGTTGCCATGCTTATAGACTAAACGAAAAAGGTAACGTCATGCATGTATGCATGCGGATAGAATACAATGAGATCAAGACATGCCGCGTAAAGAGTTTGATTATAACAAAATTTGCAAGAAATTAAGATCAAACTCCTCTCTGTTGACGCTGTGCGCGCGTTGCCGCCGCCTACAGTACACCGCATGCCGAAGCACGCGTGTCGCTGGGAGTTGCTGCTCCCTGCTCCGCTGCAGGTCGTTCATCGCGAGTGCACACCGTGTCATTGCGCGCAACATTAAAAAAAGAAAAAAAGAAAAAAAGAAAAACAATTAAAAAAATACTTTTTTTGTCCGCTCGTAGTCAATATCATACAAAAATATATATATATATACAGTTACCTACCAGCGGTCAACGTCACGCTGGTGAGACAAAACAACTCACCGCTAACATGGACGTGTAAGAAATTATTTTTTGAAAATATTTTTGAGGAAAGTTGATTTTTAAATTATTTTTAATTTTTTTTATTTATTCAAAAAATTGCCCTTATTAAAATAAGACTCAAGTTTCTGTCTTGCATGTTTATCTTGTATAAATTTGATCACTTCAAATATTCGACTTACATAAATATGATGGTAGTTAATGAAAATATGAGGCGAGTTTTCTTTAACCACCTACACCGACCTTCTTGAAGATGATGCTTCCCAAATCTTCAGCTCCGGCCGGCCAAACAAACACTGGTCAATTTCACTTGATTACAAAGGCTGAAATTTTGACAACCATCAGCACATCCATCACATCCATCATTTAGATATCTTCTTGTATCTTTAATCCTTGCAAAATCACCTAAAAGTACGCATAACGACAAAGTAAAGGCAAATATAGCCTGAGCACAAATTAATACAAACAAATCAACCATCTGGAAAGAAAAACACGTTAACATCATTTACAAATCTTCTTCAATTGCGTGTTTGGTTGCAAGGAAGCGGGCGAAAGTAGAAAATGGAAAAGTATAATTGCTCACTTCCATATCTATCCAAACACCGGAAAAGAAAAATAAGAAAACCCCTTTTTCTTTTTTTCTTCTCTCTTTTACACAACCATTTCCTCACTTCCGGAGTGTTACAGTTAATTTTGTGGTCATGTAAATCTCATTTGTAATAAGTTAACATAAAACAGTTAATTTTTTGATCATGTAAATCTCACTTTTATTCTAATTACAGTCCATTTTTTATTTTTCTTAATTAATTTTTATTTTAATATTATTTTGCGGTCAACTTTGTGATCAACTTTTCCACTTTCACTTTTCATTACCATCCAAACACCGGAAAAGACATAACATTTTTCAAACCACACTTCCCAAAAACATGCAAACACTGAAAAACTTACTAACAAATTTCCAAGTTCCAAAAAGAACTATTACCACTTCCTCACTTCCACCCTTAACCAAACAGGCCATCCTCAATCTGTAACAAATCATTTAAAATATAACGACAAAGTAAAGGCAAATATAGACTGAGCACCAATTAACACAAGCAAATCAACCATCTATAAAGAAAAACAGGTTAACATCATTTACAAATGTTCCTCGTATCTTCAATCTTTAACAAATCAACTAGAGTAAGCCCAACAATAGAGTTATTTAAGGCAATTATAGCCTGAACACAAATTAATACAAACAAATCACTCAACTTCAAAGGAAGAAAAACATAGTCAGTAAGCATCTTCATCTTTCTATTCCAATTTCTATCACCAACATTCTGTATATTCTGCCGCAGTGACTCAAACCTTAAAAGACATCTTGATCACTGAACTTCCCTCTACAAGCGAAATCCATATACGAAAACCCTCATGTTCAAATCAAAACTCATCTGAACTATACACCACCACATATAAATATTACTAACACGCAGCAGCTGATATTTAAACCGTGACATAAACAAAGCAGCTACCTTTTCAGGACATGCTTCTCATACAATGCAAGAATATCCTTCTTGCCCGGAGTCTTCAGCTGTAGTAGTTCTGCACCGAACCCATGTTCTGTAAGCTTCTGTCTCAGTTTCTGAACTGTAAACTTTGTATAGTCCTCGGATAAGTCCGTATCTTGATTTTCCCGGCTATGGTTGCTAATTTCTTCCCCTCGGAAAGCAGAACCACCATCCTCCGTCTGAGCATATTTCAAGGGGCTAGTAGTACTCTTGGATCTCTTCTTCACCTTAACTGTCTCACCATCAATATCCATATCTTGGACGGATTCTGCACCCATGCAACTGCCAGCTGCCCTTGAACGTTTTCCAAGATGAGAGGCAGTTCTAAGTTTGCTGTCAAGTGCGGTCTCATTCAGACGAACTGATGTTAGCTCATGGTGTAGTGCATCCAGTTTGCCTTGAGTAGCTTGTAGCTGTAGGGACAAGGCTTCAGCTCTGCTGTTTGCCTCCGCTGCAGCAGCTCGCTCTGTCGCGAGAAGGTTCTCAAGCACTTGGACTGTGCTCGACCTTTGCTCATTGTTCCGACTCAACATCTCCTCGATTTCCCTCTCTCTCTCATCAACCCTGCTCTCAAGTATAGCAATTTTTGAGTTGCATCCTTCTCGGTTTGACGCAATCCCTCCAGTTCACTTGTCAGCTTGGCATTCTCTTGCTCAAGACTTTCCACCCGTCTTTCAGTTCTTTCAATTATTGTCATTCTCTCCATTGCCAACCGCTGAACTACACTCTTCTCTTTCTGGGCAGCCACCGCCTCCGCACGAGCAATATCAGCTATTTCAGCTGCTCTTCTTGCATCTATTTCAGCAGCTTTACACCTCTCGCTTGCTTCATCATATTTCTTGCATTCAGCCAAATACCTCTCCTGAAGATGATTCTTTTCCTGCTCGAGTATTTGGGTTTCTTTTTCATGTGATTGAACTTTAGTAATAACAGATTCTAACCTCTCCATTAACTTCTTCATATCATCCTTCAAAGCTGAAATCTCCAGCTCCTTGCACTTCACCTTTGACTCGGCATCCTGGGAGGAAATTCAATATGATCATTGATACTAGCATCATCCCATAGAGGGAAACTATGTACGGGTTGAAATAAATAACCAAACAGTATAGCAAAGAGAGATGAAACTTTACCTTCAATTGCAAAACCAGAGTACTCCTGAGGTTCTCAACATGATCAAACTTTGAAGTTAAGCTCTTGACTTTCTCCTCCTAGTCACATTAGCAACAAAGTATGTAAGGGGATGTCAATTGCTGATGACAACGAAAAAGATAAGATACCTTCTCCACCAGTTCATCTGAGAATGCAGCCCTCAAAGCATCTTCCCTGTTCTTTGCCTCCTTTATTGTACGTTCCTGTGCTAATGCTGCTCTCTCTAAAGCTTTCTTGACTTCATCAACAGCAGCAGTATACTTCCGCTTCCACTCTGAGGCCTCTTCTTGAGCAGATTCTGCTTGTTCACGTGCTGCTGTTAATCTTCCTTCAGAGGAGCTATTCCGGGATTCAAGTGCTGCAATTAGAGTATTATATTGCTCATCCTTAGCCACCAGCTCTAAACGGTTGTCATCAGATTTCATTTTCCAAGCAGAAGATTCGCGTTTTGCATTATCAAGAGTTTTTGACAGACTAGAGCAGCGTTCCTCAAGTGTGCTGCACTTGCTCTGCAAGTTTGCAATACGACTACTGTAATCTTCAGAAACTTTTTGTTTATTATTGATTACTTCTTCGTAATGCTTCAAATATTCAGCTTTGTGCTTCTCATTCACATCAAGTTGCTTCTTTAACAACTCTAGCTTGTCTTCATTTGATCGACACTTCAACAAAAGAGCACTTCTTTCTGATTCAGCTTGAGCTAACTGTTTCCCCAAAAGGTCCAGTGCAGGCCCCTCCAACCTGCAAAGATAAAAGATATCAATGTAAGTGATGGAAACATCAGAGCTTATTTATGTATGTAGTATTTGTATTACTGATTTGATGTATTTGTTTTATGTATGTAGTATTTGTATTTGTGATTTGGTGTATTTGTTTTAGGTAGCTATAGTAGTGGTGGTAGTTATAGGCCATCATGTGTAATAGTTATGTGTAGTTATAAGTGTGGTAATGGGTAGTTATTGCTTGTGGTGGGAAGTTGTGGATGTATGCCTATATAGGCCATTACATGTATCTTGTTTGGGATATGAAGGTTTAATCAAAACAATGCTTCTCTTCCTGTCTCCTCTCTTCGTACTCTCTCTGATGGATGATAATGAACACTCTTAGGCCTTCTAACCTCTGTTGACTTCTTTCTGCCTTCTTTCCCTTTCTCTACTCCTTTGTGAAACAAGAATGATGAATGAAAACCTGAAGAAATCCTTTGCCTCTTCCCTCCCTCTGGCCTCTATTTTCTCTGGCCTCTTCCCTCTCCTATTTTCCTTTCCAATAATAGTAGCAGTGAAGCAATCGTGGCAGCAGTGATGCATTACCAACATCAGCAACAGCTTCAGCATCAGCAGTAGCAGCTGCAGCTCTACGGGGAGAAAAGTTGAAAAAGAATTGCAATTTTTTCTTGAATCAATGAAAAGTTACAACAATTCCAAATTCCAACTAAAAGAGAGAGAAGACACTCAAGCTCAGATCTACTCTTTATTTAAGGTTGGGTTCGTTGCGTAGCGGTGGAAAGTGAATCTTGTTTTTCTTTAACCGGGTGAACGTCAAGCTCTTCTAGAACTCTTCTTCTTGGATCATGGATGGAGTAGCACAGCTCCTGTCTAATAAAATCTCAAAGAGACTTGGGCAAATACTTGAACCCAGCAAGTTGGTAGAAGAGTTGAACTCTTTATAAAGCTAATCTTTCGCAGCTGAAAAATTCCAACCCCTCTTCAATAGTAGCTCTAACTATTTATAGGGGTTTCAAGGGTAAAATTGTCCCCTAAAAATCCTCCATAATGGGGGTTAACTCTCCTCATTACGTGGGCAGTACTTTACCGGGTAATGGGGTAGTTATAACTGATCCTCTGCAATTGAAACGCGGACTTGCGCCCTACGTTTAGTCTTTGAGGTAACGCTGGACGCGGGTCTTGAGCTCCGCGTTTGGGCCCCACGGTGGTGTTGAAATGTGAAACTCAAACTCTGTGTTCCCTCATTGATGTAATGTTGGTGCGTGTCTCGAGCTTTGCGTCTGAGACGCGGGCTTCCAGCTCTGCGCCTGAGCACTGAAGTGGTATTGAGACGCGAGCTTTGAGCTCTGCGTCCTGATATTGCAGTGGTGTTGAGACGCGGGCTTCGAGCCCTGTGTCTTGGCTTTGCACGAGTGGCTTTGATTAGTTTTGCGTTTGCAGCATGAACTCTGTTATCTGATGACGTATCTTCAATGATTTTTAGATAGTCTACAGCAGCAAAGAAAAACAGCAGCAGTAGACGACAATAATAGTAGTAGAAATAGCTACAGAAGCAGCAACATCGCAACAATTGCAGCAACAGCAAAAACAGTTGCAGAAGCAGCAGTGCAACAGCAACAGCATAAGCAGCAGCACAGCAGCAGCAGAAGCAGAAGCAGTAGCAGTAGCAACAGAAATAGTAGCAGCGCAGCACAGCGTCAGTCAAGATCAATTAATTTCGGGTACCTAAATATGTGCATCTCAATTTTTCTTAGAGTATGACGGTGAGTTCTTTGTCTGTAAGTTTATTTCAAAGCAATCTACTTATTAGTTGAACTACACATAAGTTAATACATCTCTAAAGTATTATCTTTATCTCATGTTGTCCACTATATAGTGAGATGTGTGAATCTGTTAACTTATGAATTGCTTGTCTTAATATTGCGAAGAGAACTGTCGCAATCATGCGTGATTATTGTTTTAATTTTGTTAAGATTAGAGATGTTCAAAACTACGCTTGCAATCTTATTTAAATCCATTTGTAAAACTGCTAATTTTGAGTTGTTTTCCTGTCGAAGATCTTTCTATTTGGTGAAACGTAGCGAGTTTGATCATATCACTGACTCCTTATATAGCACGCACATACCGTTTCACATTAGTTTGGTATCAGAGCTGTATTCTAGGCTAAAAATTTCAATCATGCATGAGCTAGGTTGCATCCAATAGACGTTAGAAATATATCATTGCATGTAGAACTATCAATATGGACACCAACTCCAAAATCCTCTAAAAGTGGGATGAAATTTTGAGTTGCATAACTAGGTTGGATCAGGCATTCAAGTCCATCTCATATAGTCTCGCAATTCAGTATAAAAAGTATCAAGGTTATGGGCATGTTGCTGTCAACTATTCAAATCCAATCAAAGTAACTAAAGTTAAGAAGCCATCTGTTCTAGATCAAGAGTCTCTTCCTCCTTTATTGCCGACCCCAACTGTCATTGTTTGTTCTGATCGTCAACCCCTCCCTCCTCTATTGCCGACACCAAACCCAGTCAGAGTTGCGGACAAACTGCCTGTACCAAATACGGAGCTTGACTCTGAAGAGCTCATTTACCAAGCGGGACTATTCAGAAAACTCTGAATTTGACAAAGAATTCACAGGTGATAACTTTGAGGAGTTCAGTGTTTCGAGTCCTCTTGAGGCCATCCCAGTGATTGCAGAGTTTATTGATGTCTCCCATAAAGACAATCCGACTCCCCGAAGTCACCCTTGTGATTACGGAGGATGATCATGTCTTTTTTAAAAACCTCCCGGGCACGTTACCACCGATGCGTGATATCCAATACATTACTGATTTAATCTCAGGAGCTAATCTTTCCGACTTACCACAACATAAGATGGAATCTACCATGCACAGTGAATTCAAAAGTCAAGTTGATGAGTTATCACTAGAGGTCAAGCAATCATGGCAGCAGTGAAGCATTACCAATAGCAGCAACAGTTTCAACATCAGCAGTAGCAGCTGCAGCAAAGTACAGCAGCAGCAGTAGATGACAACGACAACAGTAGAAATAGCTACAGAAACAGCAGCAGTTGCAAACTTGCAACAATAGCAGAAACAGCTACAGAAGCAGTAGCAGCAGCGCAACAGCATCAGCATAAGCAGCAGCACAACAACAGAAGCAGAAATAACAACAGCACAGCACGTCAGTCAAGATCAATTAATTTCGGGTACCTAAAAACGTGCTTCTCAATTTTCCCTTAGAGTACATCAGCGAGTTCTTTGTCTGTAAGTTTATTTCAAAGCAATCTACTTATAAATTGAACTACACATCAGTTCATCTCTAAAGTATTATCTCTATCTCATGTTGTACACTATATGGTAAGATGTGTGAATCTGTTAACTTGTGAATTGTTTGTCTTAATATTGCAAAGAAAACTGTCGCACTCATACATAATTATTGTTTTTAATTTCGTTAAGATCAGAGATGTTCAAAGATACAATTGCAATCTTATTTAAATCCATTTGCAACACTGCTAGTTTGTGAATTGTTTGTCTTAATATTGCAAAGAAAACTGTCGCACTCATACATAATTATTGTTTTAATTTCGTTAAGATCAGAGATGTTCAAAAATACAATTGCAATCTTATTTAAATCCATTTGCAACACTGCTAGTTTTGAGTTATTTTTCCAATCGAAGATCTTTCTATTTGGTGAAACGTATCGAGTTTGATCATATCACCGATTCCCTACTGGCACGCACGTACCGTTTCACATTAGTTTGGTATCAGAGCAGCGTTCTAGGCTAGAAATTTTGATCATGCATGTGGTAGGTTGCATCCAATAGACGTTAAAAATGTGTCATTGCATGTAGAACTATCAATATGGACACCAACTCCAAAATCCTCCAAAAGTTAGACGAAATTTTGAGTTACATAACTAGATTGGATCAGGCATTCAAGTCCACCTCTTATCATCTCGCAATTCAGTATAAAAAGTGTCAAGGTTATGGGCATGTTGCAGTCAACTGTTCAAATCCAATCAAAGTAACTAAAGTTAATAAACCATCTGTTATAAATCAAGAGTCCCTCCTTTGTTGTTGATCCCTACTGTCATTGTCTTTTCTGATCGTCAACCCCTCCCTCTATTGTCGACACCAAGCCTAGTCAGAGTTGCCATTGACAAACTGCATGTAACAAATACAGAGTTTGACTCTGTAGAGCTCATTTACCAAGCGAAATATTGAAAAAACTCTGAATTTGACAGAGAATTCACAGGTGATAACTTTGAGGAGTTCAGTATTTTGAGTCTTCTTGAGGTCATCCCAGTGATTGCGGAGTTTATTGATGTCTCCCATAAAGACAATCCGACTCCCCCCAAAGTCACCCTTGTGACTACGGAGGATGATGATGTCTTTTTTGAAGACCTCCCGGGCACCTTACCACCGATGTGTGCAATGTTCTTAATGTCGGCCGACATTTCGAAATTTCGGCCGAAATGTCGGGAAATTCATGTGGCCGACACGAAATTGGCTACCCCATTTCAAATTCTGAAACCGGGTTAATATCGCCGAAATTTCAGCGAATTTCTAAAATTTTGGCCGATTTTGGGGTTCCAAATATCGCCCGAAATTGATATTTCATTTTGTTTTATTTTTCTTTTGGATTTGAACCCATTAATCCAACCTGACCCTATTTTATAAGAGAATAGAAGGAATTAAGGCTCGTTCGCAGCCCCAATTTCATAACGCGCGAGCGAGAGAAAAAGAAACGAGGCTAGAGAGATATACGAGCTCTACTGACCTCCGACGACGCCTCTACGACCTTCAGCGACCTTCAGCGAGTCTCCACGAGCACCGACGACCTTCAACGAGCTTTGATTGGCCTCTGACGACCTTCAGCAAGTCTCCACGGAGCCCCGACGAGAACCCAGGAAGCCCTATCAAATCCCAACTAGGTCCCACTGAGCCCCGCAGAGCCCTGACGAGTTCTCACTGAGCTCTGCCGAGCCCCGACAAGAACCCAAGAGAGGAGGACCCAGGAAGCCCTATCAAGCTCTGACGAGCCTCGTCGTCTCTCTCCTTCACCGTAGATTCCGCTTTGTTGAGCTCTCGGATCCGGCGACTCCTCACGAATCTCAAAGGGGAGTTCTCTTCCTCATTTCTTCTGCTTAAAACTACTCGCTCATTCTTAATTTGATTCGCATCGTTAAATCTTATGGTAATTAATTCAAATTAGGGCACCATTAACTGATTCTCGCTCATGAATGAATGCTCAACTTCAGTCTATGAGTTTGAAATTTTGTTGATGTTAACGTTAGTACTTAGTAGTTAGTCATCAAGAAGCCTTTTAAGATATTTTTGAATTTTTATTGGAAGCTAACTATGTTTATTGGATATGATTAGATAAAATTATTGCTAGTATAACTTATTAATTATACATATAGAGATATCATATATGTGATGTTT
Source organism: Agave tequilana (assembly GCA_038442645.1). Lineage (NCBI taxonomy): Eukaryota > Viridiplantae > Streptophyta > Magnoliopsida > Asparagales > Asparagaceae > Agave > Agave tequilana. Next base: position 99,821 of record JAVJIF010020053.1, on the reverse strand, counting down.
TAGGACATTTAGGACATACTATATGATATATATGACCTCCGAAATTGAGCAAATGTCCCCGAAATTTCCCCAATATCCGCAATCCGACTTTATATTTTGCCTTCTGACATTTGGTCGACATCCGACATTTAGAACATTGGATGTGTGATATCCAACACATTACTGATTTAGTCCCAGGAGCTAATCTTCCCGACTTACCACATCATAAGATGGAACCTACCATGCACAATGAACTCAAAGGGCAAGTTGATGAGTTGTCATTAGAGATCAAGCAACATTGCATTGTCCCAAGCGATGTTCATTTCTATGAGGACAAGTTCTGGAACTATATAATGACACGGAATGCAGGTCAGATCAAGAATGTTATCATCTATGATCGATCTATATCCAAATTTTTTGAGGATGCAGTTATGGGAGAATATGACGCCTTACATATTATCAACTTCTCTTCCATTAATGTTAAATTTAAGGGTGCATCTCCTCTATCTTTCCTATATGCATAATTTTCATCTTCACTGCAAAACAGGAAAACTGTCATACTTTTAGGATTATCTCTCTGATAATCCCTTTTGATCAAGGTCGTGTATATTGTTGATCTGATGATCCAAGTGCCTAAAACTTTAATGTCCAATAGAGAGTCAAAGTTCACTATCTTTTGGAAGACTCTTTTATCAATAATAGGCACTAAGTTGAGTTCTCTACTCACTTCATTATAGAATTTATGAGTATGCATTTAGGCCTAAACATCTGAGTCTACATCATATTTTGCCACACACATGCAAGTTCTACACATTAAAAATCAATGATATATTTGAACAAGCAACCTAACTATAAGTTATGGTCTGACATCGGGAAAGAAATTTAAAACTTCTAGGGTTGACAATTTTGTAATGGTTCGATTCTTTCAAAATGGTTTCCCCAGGGAACGGTTAAAAATTTGCATGCCTGTAGTACTGGAATTTTCAAAATCTTAAAAGAATTTAAATTACAATACTTATGTTAGAGATTTAGCATCTGTTTTATTTTCAATACTGAAGACTAAGTGGTTTACAAGGTCTGATTTTCCGTAAACAGCCCACTGGTTGATGAGCCTTACCCTCAGCTAATTTTTGAGAGCCCTTCACTTTCCCACTCCCAAATATTCATCCTATACTGCAGAGAAATTTGATAATATTTTAAATGATGAATTTATGGTGCAGCTTGACTAGTAATCTGAGATACAAGAAACAAACTTACAGCAGTAAGAGAGAGCTCTGCAGTTGACTCGACGGGGTCGAGTTCTCTCCCATCTAGGAAGAATTGATGGAAACATCAGAACTGATTTATGTATGTAGTATTTGTATTAATGATTTGATGCATTTGTTTATGTATGTAGTATTTGTATTTGTAATTTGGTGTATTTGTTTTAGGTAGCTATAGTAGCGGTGATAGTCATAGGCCATCACGTGTAGCAGTTGTGTAGTTATGAGTGTGATAATGGGTAGTTATTGCTTGTAGTGAGAAGTTGTGGATGTATGCCTATACAGGCCATTACATGTATCTCGTTTGGGATATGAAGGTTTAATAAAAACAATGCTTCTCTTCCTATCTCCTCTCTTCCTCTTCTCTCTGATGGATGATAATGAACACTCTTAGGCCTTCTAACCTCTGTTGTCTTCTTTCTGCCTTCTTCCCCTCTCTACTCCTTTGTGAAACAAGAATGATGAATGAAAACCTGAAGAAATCCTTTGCCTCTTCCCTCCCTCTGGCTAGTAGCCCTGTTTTAAATATTGGCCGATACGGCCGAGATATCGTCCAATATCTCCTTCTTTGCATGTTGCCAATACGATATGGGAAAATCGTTCACCATATCGATTGCAGCAAAAAAACGGCCGATAGTTGAAATATCGGCCGATAAATTGCCCGATATTGCCCGATAAATCTTCCGATATATCACCAGATATGAAATAACTTATTTATTGCACGACTGCGTGCAAATGTACATTGTTTTTTTTACTGTTCTGCAAGCATATTACATCATTTTTATTAGGTAGATGATTGGATGCTCTAAACCAAATCTTAAATCAATATTTCATAATATATAGTGTCCAATATGAACGCCCGATATGCGCGCGTATCCCTGATATCCGATATCCGATATGAAAAACCCCCATCCGATATGATTCCGATATCAGATATTTAAAACCTTGAATAGTAGCAGCAGTGAAGCAATCGTGGCAGTAGTGAAGCATTACCAACAGCAGCAACATCTTCAACATCAGCAGTAGCAGCTGCAGCAAAGTACATTAACAGCAGTAGACGACAACAGCAGCAGTAGAAATAGCAGCAGAAGCAGAAGAGCAGCAGCGCAACAGTTGCAGCAACAGCAGAAATAGCTGCAAAGCAACAGCGCAACAGCAACGCAATAGCAGCAACATAAGCAGAAGTAGTAGCAGCAGAAATAGTAGCAGCGCAGCACAGCCTCAGTCAAGATCAATTAATATTGGGTACCTAAAAACGTACTTCTCAGTTTTCCCTTAGAGTATGATGGCGAGCTCTTCCTCTGTAAGTTTATTTCAAAGCAATCTACTTATTAATTGAACTATACATCAGTTAATTCATGGATAAAGTATTATCTCTATCTCATGTTGTTCATTATATAGTGAGATGTGTGAATCTGTTAACTTGTGAATTGTTTATCTTAATATTGCGAAGATAACTGTCGCAATTATGCATGATTATCGTTTTTAATTTCATTAAGCTTGGAGATATTCAAAGCTACACCTGCAATCTTATTTAAATTCATTTGCAACACTACTAGTTTTGAGTTGTTTTCCTGTCGAAGATCTTTCTATTTGGTAAAACGTAGCGAGTTTGATCATATCACCGATACCCTACAGGGCACGCACGTACCGTTTCACATCAGTTTGGTATCAGAGCTGCATTCTAGACTAGAAATTTCGATCATGCATGTGCTAGGTTGCATCCAATAGACGTTAGAAACAGAGCTTGAAATATCGGCCGAGTCGGATACGACTCGGCCGAGTCGTATCCGACTCGGCCCCCTCCGAGTCGTATCGGAGGCCCGAGTCGATCGAAGTTCGCCGAGTTGACCGAGTCGGGTCCGAGTCGGACCCGAGTCGGGTCGACTCGGCGCCCGTGACGAAGCGCCTTTAAAGGCGCTGAGGGAGAGAGAGAGATCAGATCTGATCTCTCTCTCTCCCTCGCGTCGCCCTCCGTCCCCCCGCGTCGCCGTCGCCGGCAGCCGTCATCGTCGCCATCTGCAGGTATTTCTCCCTCTCCCCTCTCTCACTCTCCCCTCTCCCTCTCTTTCTCCGTCTCTCCCTCTCTTTCTCCGTCTCTCTCTCTCCCGCAGCGACTGTCTCTCTCTCCCCGTCGGACTCTCTCCCTCTCAGTCTCTCTCTCTCCGTCTCTCTCTGTCTCTCTCTCTGTTGGACTCTCTCTCCCTCTGTATCTCTCACTCCCTCTGTATCTCTCTATCGGACTCTCTCCCTCTCCCTCTCAGTCTCTCTCTCTCTCCCTGTCCCTCTCTCTCTGTCCCTCTCTCTCCCTCTCAGTCTCTCTCTCCCCCTCTCCCTCTCTCAGTCCCTCTCTCTCCCTCTCTCTGTCTCTCTCTCCTCCTCTGTGTGATTGTCTCCCTCTTTCCCTTCTGTCTCGGTCTCTCTCCCTCTCTCTCTCCCTCAGTTTAATTTTGATACATGAATTTTGATATCTACAATTTTTTATGATTTGTCATGAATTTTCATAATTTTTTGGCGTTCTATGTAGCGTTTTGCGCGTATCGTCCGAGTCCGATCCGAGTCGCCGAGACCGATCCGTCTCGGTGCCGGCCAAGTCGGCGGCCGAGACCGAGACTTTGAACCATGGTTAGAAATGTGTCATTGCATGTAGAACTATCAATATAGACACCAACTCCAAAATCCTCAAAAAGCTAGACAAAATTTTGAGTTGCATAATTAGGTTGGATCAAGGATTCAAGTCCACCTCTTATCGTCTCACAATTCAAATTCAGTATAATAAGTGTCAAAGTTATGGGCATGTTGCAGTCAACTGTCCAAATCCAATCAAAGTAACTAAAGTTAAGAAAACCATCTGTTATAAATCAAGAGTCTCATCTTCCTTTATTGCTGACCCCTACTGTCATTGTCTGTTCTGATCGTCAACCTCTACCTCCTCTATTGTCATCACCAAGCCCAGTCAGAGTTGTCATTGACAAACTGCATGTAACAAATACAGAGTTTGACTTTGAAGAGCTCATTTACCAGGCGGAACATTCAAAAAACTCTGAATTTGACAGAGAATTCACAGGTAATAACTTTGAGTTCAGTATTTCGAGTCATCTTGAGGCCATCCCAGTGATTGTGGAGTTTATTGATGTCTCCCATAAAGACAATCCGACTCCCCCGAACTCACCCTTGTGATTATGGAGGATGATGTCTTTCTTGAAGACCTCCCGAGCACGTTACCACTGATGCGTGATATCTAACACATTACTGATTTAGTCCCAGGAGCTAATCTTCCCGACTTACCACATCATAAGATGGAACCTACCATGCACCGTGAACTCAAAGGGCAAGTTGATGAGTTGTCACTAGAGGGTAAGAATGTTTATAAACGATCTAAAATGCAGGCATAGAATATATTGGATAAGCCTGGAATGACATGTATCATTTCCATAATATATTACAAAAATGACTTGGCAAAGTAAGATACCAGGTGACATTAATAATCAGCGTTGAAGATGAACAAACAAATCAGTCATACAAATATTGCCAAGATCAATTTTGTATCATTAATGTTCATGACGTCCAGGTCGAAATCTTAAATCCTGCTTGATGCCTATCAAAAATATGGCAAAAGTTATTTTTTAAATAATAGAAAAATAAACTCATTCATCAAAACTATCAAAATGAAATGAAAGAAAAGTTCCACCCATCACACAGATTAATTTTTCTATGTAAACTTATTATTTTGTTAGATATTTCAGTAAAACTGTTTACTGCATCTATGATAAACTTAACCTCCACATTAATACTTGACTTTAAAATATTATAAAGGAAGATTGGTGCAGAGTAAGATTGAAAGGGTCACGTTTCCCCTCAAATTTATTTCTTGCTCATAAATCACAAAGCAATGGGGGAGAAAGAACTAAATTTTTTATTTGTAGTACAAATCTATTAGAATTATAAACCAGTTTGCTATTATTAAATAAGAAAATAAGGCTTCATCCTATTTATATTTCATTAATCCCCAATTAGTTGTCTTTTGATGGAATTTAAAAAGCCTAGGTTGCTACTATAAGCTCAGATGAATGTTCGATAAACAAATATAGTAACATTAGATAATAAAGTAAGATTTGAACTGTTTAGGGATTGCTTTACTATCTTTAGTTGTAGTTGTTTTATTTGTTCATTCAGTGCTTTAGTCCCACATCAGTTATGTTGGAAAAAATCTTAGTGTGTGGGCCTATATAAGACAAAAAGTTGTATTTGAGTAGGCCGACTATGATGAATTGATTTTAAACCTTTTTGTTGAAACATGTTGATTTGCTTTCAAAAAATGAATCTTTTGTATGCTAATTTGTGAGTGAATGACAGATCACCTGAGTGTCGATTCCCAAAATTTATTTTTATTTTTTATTTAAAATTAGTTCTACATCAAATTGGTATCGGAGCTAAAATCTTGATTCCCTTCTTTTTCATGCTTCTCTTTTCTTTCTCCACAATCTCTCTCGAAAACCTATCCCCTCTAAAAAAATCCGAAACCCTAGATCAGATCTTTTAAAAAAAAGAAAAGAAAAAACAAAAAAATAAGAAAAAACAAAAAACATTGTTCATCATCTTCATCTCCCCCCTATCAAACCCCCTAAACCTAACCTCTCCCCGTCGCCGCCTTCCCGCTGTTGCCCTCCCTCTACCTTCTCGCCGACAACCGTCGCCTCCCGTCACAATCACTGATGTCAGTCCAGATCACAACTGCTGACGCCGCGGTCAAATCTCTTCGACGTCGCCGATAGCACGAAGTCCGTCGCCTCCCTTTTTCCCATCGTCGTCATCGCCGATAGCACCTACACCGCCCTCTCCTCCCTCTAGCGACTGCACACCGACAACAAAAACAGCCCCGCTCATCTGCAGACTTCTTCGACGCTGCGATCAGCGACTTGATCTCGTCGTGATCCACATCCTAATCCTCCAGGTTCGTCGCCAAAGCCCTCGTCGTTGATCATCTCGTCGTCGTCTCCTCGACCTCAGATATGTCTCTTCGCGTCCCTACAACCGCCAACAATGAATCCACGGCACCATGTTGAGTTCACAGCCGAAGTAGCCTTTGTCTCCTCTATCGGACACCTCACCTACGTCGCCGCCATCACCGCCGTTGTCACCGCCGCCACTCAGCCACATGCCACCACTGACGCTTCCCTGCCTGCAGCGTCGTGACCAAAGAGAAACACAATCGAGTTTGATTTTAACTCCAACCCACTTGCTTAACAAGTTTAAGTGATAAGTGATTAGTTTGGAGTCAGGTCGGATCCCATCAAACCCGACCTAACTCGAACCCGATCCGCGAAGCCAACTGAGCCGAGCCCTTACCCGAGCCGAGCCGCCAGAGCTGACATTGACATCATCTGCGCCGACGATGATGTCACCCGAGCTGAGCTGATATCATTAGCTCCGATTAGAACCGTCTGAGCCGCACTATTTCAGCAACAGCATGGCGACCTTTCAGAATCCATTCCAAGCCCGTTTGAAGTCCGATTCGCGTTCTGTCTAAAGCGTTGGGTTCGTAGCTGAGTCTCGGAGATACTGAAAAACATTGCTGCTTTTGGGTAGCAGATCTGACCTCTACAAGATCCTACCTGATGTCGTACAGCAGCCCCGCAGTGCTTCAGGCCCTATTTCTTGGCTGACTCGAGCCAAATATTCGAGTCGTTAAGATTTTTGGGGTAATTTCTGAGCTTATGCACTAAATTTTCTTCGTGGGCTTTTTACTTTTATCGTGTGTATATATATATATATGTATGTATGTATATGTGTGTGTTGCGTGTATATATATGTGTATATATATATGTATGTGTATATATGATGTATAGGTATATATATACACACACACATATACATATACATATACATATACATATATACACACATATACATATAATATATATATATATATATATATATATATATATATATATATATATATATATATATATATATATACACACACACACACACACACATATATATACACACGCACACATATACATACATATATATATATACACACACATGGACAAGAAAGTTGAACGGGATATGCATGCGGTTGTTTGATATTTTCAGAGTTCTTATGATCGTTATAGATATGAATATTGAGAAAGCCAACTTGATTTATTTAGTTATTTTTTCCAGACAACTGAAGAGAAATGTTATGTCCAACTTAGGTTGGATGGAAAAGCTTATTATTGGTTTAAAGATAACCATAGATTATGTCAATCTTGGTTTCTCTTGTAAAGTCTTCTTCGTGGTCGGTATTCTCCGCACTTTCATACAATATCTAAGCTCAAGATTGAACAAGAGTCGAGCCCGAGAGTCAACAAATCACTGATCCCTTCGTTGAGTTTTGTGAGACCCTATATGACATCCGAAAGTTTCTAGCAAGCCAGGCCACAAATAATGAGATGTCCAAAGCCTACAGTCCTTGTCGACAGTGTTCTAAATATCCCCGATATGATATTGCGCCGATATTACGTTTATGGCACCTAGCCGCAATGATTTGGCACATCCAAACAAATATAGCGTTTTCACCCAAAATCGCCGATAAATAGGCATGGACCAGATATATCGGCCGCAATTTCGGCGATTTTGGACCCGATATAGCGTTTTACATTCAATTTCTAGGTTAGGTATTTGGGTAATTCGAGCGATGTGGTAATGTGGCATTTGTGAAGATTCTATACTTGGATAGTGATTATGGATTCATAAGCTTAATTCAAGTTATCGAGTTAAGTATATCTTAAACATATAAGTATGATGTTTTATGTAGCTTTATATAATTTATGCATATATTGTCTTATTGAGATGCGATTTAAGATAAAAATATATGTATATTTACAGTCCGATTTTGACATCCGACTTTTGAAAATATCCCGGATATATCCTTGATATATCCCCATCTCCGATAAATTTTCTTGGCCGATGTGGTCGTTGTGGCCGCCATTTAGAACACTGCTTGTCGAGCCCACAATTCTTGATGAGCTAGAGCTAGATTGTTATTAAGTTGGTGTCATTGCAAGGAGAAACTTCTTCTTGGCCCACAAAAATGGAAGTCTCTTGTTGAGATCTCTGTAGATCTCCCAGGGGATCTTACCGTAGAGCTAGTGACATCTTCACCAGCTATGAGAGTTCTATTATCCCTGAGATCGCCTGACATATACGACCCTTTGCAGATCTTTCTACAGCAGACAGGTTCATAAGAGATCAAGCGTCTTGCGGTGTAGAGTATAATCGATCCATTCTTCTGCGAAAATAATTTGCCTCGGACATGCTGCATATATCTTGCTCAATCTACTATCGATTACAACTGGTTTGTCATGAAAATCAATCCACCTCCACCACTGTGGTGCAGAAATGAAGCACAAGTGCTGATTCCCTGACTACCACCTTGGCCAGATTAAGGATTCGTGATGTGCTTCAGGTCAACCCAATTGTGCTTATCTTGTTAGTTACCACTACATTCAATAGAGATGAATGCTTTTAAGCCGGAGAGAATGATGGAGATTGCTTTAGTATCTTTAGTTTTAATTGTTTTATTTGTTTATTTAGTATTTTAATTCCACACCAGTTATGTTGGAAAAAGTCTTAGTGTGGGGGCCTATATAGACAGACTATGATGAATTGATTTAAACCCCTTTTGTTGAAGCATGTTGATTTGCTTTCAAGAAACATGTTGATTTGTGAGAGTGGGTGAAAGATCATCTGGGTGCCGATTCTCAAATTAATCAAAATTTATCTTTATTTTTTATTTTAAAATTAGTTCTGCATCACCCACCTGTCCGGCTAATGAAACCAAGTGGGGCAGAGAAGACTCGTCAAATCATAAGATCAAAAAATAAATCATAAGATCAAATCAGATCATAATTCAATATTCAATCAGGAACACAATTGTGCAGTATGATCCAGAATTTCAATGGTAGGATGCTGATAACGTTGGGATCAGTTACTGATTTTCTAGATCTAGCACCTATGCCCAAAATGAAAAGGTTGCTGCCTAAATAATGGTAATCACGCTTATTGCAGAACAACAGAAGAATAGGGTTAAGATTTAGATACAAGCAGGAGACGTACGAACCACTGTAGTAGAAAAGTAGCCAATAGTTTCCATTTTCCAGGGCCACAAGTAGAGGACTCGTACTCAGCAAGTGAACTATCCAAAACCTGCAAAACAGATCCAAGTTCCAGTTATATGCGTATTCGAGAGTGAACTACACTAGACCGTCCCACACAAGCACTTAACAATGCATTAGGAAACCGCATGCAACTGCCGAATCACAACCAAAAGTAACAATTTCCTAACATCCATATAATAATTGCCAGGATACTGAAATGCATACTGATACGTGGAAGGATATCAATATGTACAACTGCAACAAGCTGTAGCTGATGAAAAGACAAAGTATGGTCATACAATAAAATGAAAGGAAATTAAAAAAATAATCAAAGATCTAAATTTCTGTCCTTTTATAAATGGTGAATAAAGTGCATAATGCCCAAAAATATGGTCACCAACTCTATCTAAGAACTCATATTAACCCCATTTAATAAATGTCAAATCCAAGGAGAACCACAGTTTGCCTTTGCCCATTATCCATACATATCACAATTTAGGTTCTATCTCTTATAAGTTAGCAGTTCATCCTGATTAACCGAACCCAAGCCAACCAGATCAAACCTGAATGAATCACAACTCTCAAACACCTTTGTCTCAACCTGACTCGATATCTGGCTGGGCTAGGGTGGCTAAGACTCCAAACTCAAAATACGGTTGATCAGGTTAGGTTTAGAAATTAGATACTGAGTTGGGTTAGGGTTAACCTCATCCAACCAAGTGTCCCGAGTTGCATCACTGTCATGCATTGATAGAGGCATACTTGCCTATGCAGCTGAATAAACTAATCCCTTACGCTAAGGAGACAGCCTTAACCTAGCTGAATGAATAGAAGAAATGGATTCATGTAGTCCCCACCCCCACCCCCACACACACGAGAAAGGGGGGCAAAAAATGTAAACCCACTACAACCACAAAAATCTTTAAAAATACAAAATAATTAAAAAAACACCCAATCACCTTACAGTTGAAAACTGGCATACTTGGAAAGTTGTATAAATGCCGACAAGAATTTCACTGGGAAGAATTTTTCTAAGTTTGCTCAGAGATGCATTCAGCAGATATCAAAATGTTGTGCAAAATAATTGTGGGATTTGCTATTCACCTGTACCATTAATTGTATCCCAAATGTCAACTCAACCGATACCATAGTGATTTACTATCATAGTTCTATACATCATCCTAATTTTAGATGCTTGTGACCTACATATCCAACACAATCACGAACAACTTACCAAAAAAGAATTTTCATCAATAGGGAGGAAAAAGTGAGGTGGAAAATAATCTCAATAACATAATAAAAAATGTTTTGTTGACATGGATTGTTTAAAAGCACTGTTAACATTATTTGTCTTCAGTCATTTAACAGGAATCGCTCTTTGCTTGCGCATAATATCTGGTCTGAAGTTTGAATGGACTTTCAACAAGTAGAGACATGAGACAAATTTTGATAATTGGCTTGGCTCTGTACCTGCCAATAAGCTTTGACTCATAACTTGAGACAAGTTAATCGCAAAGATGGTAGTCTTTGTGAGGTCTGAGATTGTCACCCTTGAGTTATGCATTGGCTTAGTGGTTAAAAATTAGTTGACCGTTACAAAGCGGGTAAGCTCTAATTAGTGGAGATGAGAGTGTAGATAAGTTATTACAAGAAGCAAATGTATCAAGGCAGGTTCTTATATGAACTTTTGCATGGTCTGAAGCCAAATAATAATGTCAATAGAACTTACTTCCTTTTATAACAAATAAAAAGGTTGAGAAAACATGTTTATTAACAAGCTAGAAGTAGGCTGAATATCAGTTGTGCATAGACTATGGGTTTCATCTTTTTTTCTGTAATGGAGAGCTATCACATGATCAGCTTTCCTACTTGTCTTTGATTTCTATTTCTTGTCTTATTTAAGTTGTTAAAGTTTTAGCCAAACCCAAAATTTGGAATAAAAGTTTTAATATCATACTTGTGTTCTTCTTAAACTGTTAGGAAATTAACTGAAGTAACATTCTTTTAGCTGTGCATGCATGACAAGTTGCAGCATGTAAAGTAACTAAAATATCCTTATTTTAGCTGTGCATGCTTGACAAACTGCCGTATGTAATCAAACACCTTACACTTTGCTGATTGGGAGGAAAGACCAGCCTTTACACAAATGAAATACCATAAAAAAAATAAGCTAATTCAAATACCATGTCTGAGAAAGCAGCCTTCAAACTAAAAGAAACAAAACAAAAAATAATTTACAACACATCGTGTGTGCGCAATTTTGTGCAGATACCCACGGGATGATTGGGTATCTGCGTATGTGCGCTATAATTGATAGAAAGCTCTACCTGAATCACATAATCAAGTTTAACACCAGGAAGCTGACAAGCTGCTCTCAACTTCTTTTCTATGCTCTGTATAGTGTTTGAACATTGCAAGTCTGCCTCCAGAAAAACAGTCTTCCTGTAATCCTGAACCAGCAAAAATTGACAATAATGATAAATGCAAACAATCAGCTGAACAGCGCTAAAACATGTTAGATATTACTATAGAGACAAAATAAAATTACCAGACGGCATTGGCCAGAATAGCAAAAAACAGCTAAACTTGTAATTCATGTCAAAAGTAGGCTGAAGTGCTGAATAAGTGAATATCTATTGTAATACCCAGAAAATTTCAGTTTCTATTAACTGTTTTTAAATAGGGTATTAAGTCTTACTACAGAAAAGTTATTGCCAATATGTAAATGAAAATTATCGAGGTCCTAGTTGTAAAATACTAAAGCTTTGACTTTCTTTCAATGACATTAAGGGGGCTGCTGAAACCAGTGTCATTTGGTCGACTTATTGATATAACTAGGAGTGTGAAATGGTTAATATTTTCCACTCTAACCTAGCAGGCTAGCACGCTTGACGTTCCTTCAGTAGGTTTAATTACTTGTCATTGGTCATTTGGCAGGCTGATTAAATTGCAGGATATGTAACCAAATTAAATGCATATGCCCTCTTTGGTATATGTTAAACTACGAATAACTACATATTTATTAACACTTAAAAATTTACAAAATACAATTAGATAGAACCACGAACGATCATCTCCTTGTATAGCCCATACAAAAATGAAGCCTACTCAACCTATAAATACTACTGGGACAATATAAGACTCCAAATACTATTTAAAAATTAGAACTCTATAATCAAACAATCCTACTAATTAATGATGTGTTGCTAATTATTATAATTTTAAGGAATCTAGTTAAAAACTAAGAGGTGGCTATTAGAATCCACACCCACAGATTGTTGTGACGAATCATTGTAAGAGGTGATTTTTAGACACTTTAGTTTGTGATTTTGTATATCTTTCATACAAAAAACATGCCTATTGATGCATGACTAACAAGTACTGAAATTGTCTCTTTTGTTCAGACCTATTAATACACAAGTTTTAAGATTTTTAAGAGGATTTTGAAATGAAACGGAGCTGTAAAGAGTTTCTAGAGGGGGGTGGAGGGTTAGGGAATTAGTTTATTGTTTTGTGAGAGAAAGATGATCACATAACAGCCAAAATCACATGATTACGTTCAGGTTTAGATCTGGTGAACAATAAATAGGAGTTTACAAGGCTTCAATTAGAATTTCAAATAAGTGCACGTCTATGGGTTCTTGTTGTTAGGGTTTTTTTTTTTAAAAAATGGAAAAGAAAAAGTAAACTAGAAAGAAAGATAGGAAGGTTTCACACCTTTTTTCTATAAATCACTTCATCTCTAGATTTGGCATCAAACTAGATGGAAATTCACACCCAATAGTGTATTACACATCAAAGAAACAATGAAGGAAATCTTTCAAAGTATTCATTATTCAATCAAATTCAGTGTCATCTAATATTCAGTCGGCAACTACTATGAACATATAAATTACAAAATACCTGAGTTGAAAAAAATAGGCTCAATCCACCAGCCTAAAAAAATCAGAGAAAAATTCTAAAAAATAAAAATAAAAATACCTAATGACATTAACTAATTATTAAACTCAAAAACTAACAATTTAAACCCTAAATCTAGGGAATTTTATCTCTTCCTGACTTTTTGATCCCCATCAGATATCTTTCTTGATCACATGAAAGTCTATACAAATATAATTCAGCATTTATCAACATATTTATTTTCTGTTGTAGGCATGATTCGTTTGCCACTATAGGCATATATAATGTTTTGCCACTGTATGCATGTGATTTTGACCATTGTAGGCTGTATACATTCAAACATGGATTTCACACTATGAGACTTGGCATCATATTGGCATGTGTTTTACATGTATTAGAGTAGAAATATAATTCTTTGCTATAATAGAAATAAAATTTTTATTTTTTATTTTAGATTCTCCTACTTCAAGTAGGACATTTTGTATTCTCCTAGACCTATTAGGCATGTATTTTTTTCTCTATAAATAAATGAGCACTCTAATTGAGAGTATATGATCTTCTCTTCATCTTCTTCACCTGTACATGGGTATCAGAGCGATCTTTCATTAAAAATAACCAAGTCATACGAGAATAGTCATCAATAAAGTTACAAAATAAGAAAAATTAGACACTTTTAACTCAAGTAGGACCCATATATTAGCATGAATAACTCTAAATGGAGAACTATATTAATTAACTATAAAAAAAGTTCTATGATGTTCATTAAACTGACATGACTCACACTGTAATTTAGAAACAGACTTAACAGAAGAAAATAACAATTTAATAGATTTTAAAGATGTGTGACCTAAATGTAAGTGCCAGTGAATCGCAGACTCATCACATGCCGGAGCAGAAACGCTCACTTTATGTTGATCACCACATTGAACATAACATAGATCATCTTGCTCATAACCCCCACCAATCACCTTCTTCGTCTGAAGGTTCAAAAAAGTAAATGAAGGAGAAAAGTCATAGAACATTGAAGGGCTTTGGTAAAATGACTCACAGATACAAGATTAAAAGGAATATATGAAATATAGTTAACATTAGTGAGTGAGAGAACTGAGATTGATACTGCCGGTACCAGTACTACGTTTGTAACTGCCATCAGCAAAACTATAAAAGGGGCAGAAGATATGTGAAAAGTGAAAAAGATTATAGATTTACCAGATATGTAGGTTGACGCACCAGAATCAATGATCCAAAATGAAAGTGAACTCACAAAAAAAGAAATATTTGGATATGTCAAGGTAGCAATTTCTGAAGTAAAGACTAAATGCATCTTTTGAATAAGAGAATCATGCTCAGATTTTTGATAGAGTCACAGATTCGTCAATGGAAATACAAAAAGTATTAGAGTCATGTACAGTAAAAGATCCAGCATAACCAAACAAACAAGTAGGTCGAGAAAGCCATGAAGATTTGTCATGCAACTCCGAACATCGTTAATTGTGTGATTGGTTCGATTGCAATGAGTACACTTTCGATATTTATCATGACCACGACCAAAAACTCGGCCTCTAGTAGATAAACTACGACCACGAAAAGACATACCACCACGGCCTCAAGAAGTGTACCTCGATCAGTTGAGAAAACTAAGGCAGAGTTGTTAACTGAAGAGGAATCAGAAGTTGTAGAAAATTTTGAAGCTTAAGAGTCATGTAAGTATTCTACAAAGAAGGAATCGCCCCTTCACCTGTTAAGTGCTAATAGCCGTCTTCGAAGTGGTTTGACTTCAGAACTGAGCCCGAAAGAAACTTACAAAAATATAATTCTTCATGCTGCTTTTTATGAACTTCAATATCATTAGTGACTGGACAATACTAGTTGATTGAGTCCATCGATCATACCCTTGAAGTGGTTGTAGTAATCTTCTATGTTGGATCATGATGAATGGTTATATATCACTCCTTGTTTTGATGATAACAATATACAATGTGTGCTAACATTTTCATGCAGTATTCTTGGCTACTCAATGAGAATCAAGCTTGATACTGACATCAGAGGCTTCTACTAACTTCAACCAGAAGATACAAGATAAAAGGAGTTGAGAAGAACTTGATTAAAGACATGTATTATTGAAGAACTTATAATTTGTCTTTCTTCTACTAGATATAATGTAAAAGCATTGTATACACACACAACTCACCCTAGCAAATGCTCAGCATCCTCTACTTGATACCATATGATTATTAGAATAACTCTCTTCAGAAAATCAGGTTTAGCTAACTTTGTGCACAAAACATGCACAAGTTAATCGACAAATAGCCTTGCCTAGTCGACCAGATACTTTGGCCAGTCAACTACTGAGCTCTTATAGAGACTTGTCTAAACTTGTTTCCTTGACTAGTTGACTGCTCCATTCCTCCAGTCGACTACTAAGATGATACAGAACCTATTCTAAACTTGTGTCACTTGATTAGTTGACTAACATATTTTCCTAGTAGACTACTGAAATAAACAGAAACTTGTTATGAGTTTTTAAATATCGGCTGACATTTTCGCAATGTCGGTCGACATTTCATTTTCAAGCCCTCACTGTCACGACAACCCCACTCTCATTTGAAATGGCATTTTCGGGAATAATCCGATATGTCGACCGACATTTCGGGAAAATATCGGCCGACATTTTGGGAAAACCCCAATATGTTGGTTGGTCTTGAATGTTGGAGTAATTGAGAAATTTTTATAATGAGTTAGTGAGTATATGCAAAATATTAAGGTAAGTATACCTATCCTAAACATATTTATGTAGTTTTGCATAAGTTGTGTATGTATTGGACATATATTTGTTATCCACCACGACATCTGAAATTTAGCAGATGTCCTCAAAATATCTCCGAAATATGAAATCCAACATCCGATTACGGCATCCGACATTTCCCGATATCTGACATTTAAAACACTGCTTGTTATTCTTTGTCAACCTTGATTAGTCGACTAATAAAATTGACCAGTCGACTAATAGTTCAAACTGTCACTAGACTAGTCGACTAATGATTTTGGCCAGTCGACTAATATGTTTGAACAGACAATTAACTAGCCAGCTAATCTGGTAGTTTTATAGTTATTGAGTTCTGAACTTTTTTTATTCTTATTCCCTCTAATCTATATATTTGAATTTGAATGTCTAAATAACTAATAAACAGTTATATATTTTGACTATAAATAGAGGGTTACTCCTTCCTCTTGGACAAGATTTTCAATTCATTGTTCTTGACTCCGAAACTCTGAAATTCTGTCAAGAACACATTCTCTTTGCCTTGATCTTCAATCTTATGTTTAGATAGGCAGAATTATGAGAGAACTATAGGCCCGTGTTAGAATCACATACACAATCACATCAAGGCTCTTAGGATCTATTGTATTTCATTTCAAAGAAAGTATTTCTTTGATTTTTTGAGAGCTGGTGTATTGATTGACATAGGGACTTGTCCATCGAGTGTATAAGTTTGATCTAGTGGTTTTCAAGATCAAGAATAGTGAAAAATCTCAAGCTGGTTGCTTGAGAATTGTATGTAGGTCAGGAGGACCGAACCAAGATAAAATCATGTTTGCATTTGTATTTTGATTTTTATTTCTGTGATTGATATACTTTTTCAAGTTACTAATCTCTCTTGATAAAGTTTTTATATACACTATTTACCCCCCTCTAATGTTATAGTTGCAATATATAGAATTCTACATTCTAAACACTAGTCACCTTGTCGAAGACCAAATAGGTTCTCATACACATCAAAAACTCGGAGGCATTCTTCTTCATAAAATAAGTATCACGAACAGCTTCTCAAATTTCTTTTGCAGCATTTTAGATCATAAAATTGGCACTCACTATAGATTTCATGTTGTTCTAAAGCCAAGTTATCGCCAAATAGTTGTCTCATTCTTATTCTTCAAACGCCTTTTCAGTAGAGGCAGGCTTCGCAGAAATAACTATCTACATTTTTGCCTCTTGCACCAAGATGCACAGATTTATACCATAACAAAAAGTTTTTGCCATTCAACATCACAGTGGTAATTTGAATAACGATGATGTCTTTGATTTCTTTAATCTCAGCCATAAGAACAAGAAGAACGGGAACAAGATGTTTATTAGAATAAAATTAAAATTTTACTGTAAAAGAAGATCAAGTAGCTATCTTTGATTTTTTTTTTTTTTTCACAAACAATGCACACGATAGTGTTCACATGACAGTAATCTTTTAAGGCAAAGGTAAGAAAAGCGAGGGTTAGGGTTTTTTAAGAAGAGGATAGAGCTAGGATTTTTGCTCTAAAATTCTCTTTTTTCAAATATTTCATAAAGAGATTAGTACTCAATTTAATTATTCACTTAAGATTTTACGATATGATAATGCTTTAAAATATGTGCAATATTCTCTTCAAGATTAATATGTTTCTCATGATATAATTCATCAAACTTCGTGTGCTCATACACCTCAACATAACAATGTTGTTGAAAGAAAAAACATCATTTACTTCACATTGCTCGAACACTAATTGTTCATATGCATGTTCCTAAGTGTTTTTGGACAGATGCAGTCCGTACTACACGTCACTTAATTAATAAAGTTCATTCTTCTATTTTAGATGACAAAACCCCATTCTCAATTCTTTGTCCAAGAAAATAATTATTTGATTTACCTCCAAAGATGTTTGGCTGCATGTGTGTTTGTTCAAATTCTCAAAAAAAGCATGATAAATTAGATCCTCGAGCAGTTCAGTGTGTATTTCTAAAATATTCTTGGACATAAAAATAATATTGATGTTGAAATTTATTTGGCAGGAAATATGTGATTTGTGTGGATGTCACTTTCTTTGAAAACATATCTTACTTTTCAGCCTATCTGGATTCCACTACAGCTCTTTTGACCACTTATGTTACTCTTCATGTACCACCAGAAGACTCGCCTCCACTCCAAGTTTATCAACGACGCAAGAAGATTACCACTGATCTTGACAGCTTACCTCCTCATCAGTTAATTACTTCCACTTAAGTGTCTAAGCTTCTCATAACCTTTGAAAGGGTACTCGTTCTTATACTTAGCATCTTATAGACTAAAGTGTTATCTTTCTCTCATTTATCTCCTATATATTTTGGTTTTGCAACCACATTATCTTCTTATCTCTCAAAATCTTACCATGATACTACATTGGATCCTAGATGGAAGTGCTATGGATGAAGAGATGATTTTGCTTTGAATACTAATGAAACATGGGAATTAACTTCTTTACCACCGGAAAAACAAATTATTAGTTGTCGATGGATATACACTATCAAATTTCTCTCTAATTGACAGATTAAGTGCTTGAAGGCACGTTAGGTTGCCAAAGGCTACACATAAACTTATGATGTTAATTATTTTGAGACTTTCTCTCTGGTAACTCGTCTGCATTCTTATTCGCTTTTTTTCAGCGCAGTGGTGAAGCAATAGCGTTTGTATCAGCTAGATATTAAAACTTGCATGGAAATCTTCGGGAGGAGGTGTATATGCTCCAGGCCCCCAATTATATGGTTCAGGAGAAGATGGACAAGGTCTGCAAATTCAAAAAAGAATCTATAGTTTGAAGCAAACTCCACAAGCATGGTTTGACAAATTAAGTATTATTGTTTTGAACACTATAGATACATAGATCCTCTGATCACTTTATATTTGCAAGACATTCTTCTGCCTGCACTATTATTCTTATAGTTTACGTTGATGATTTATTATCACTGGAGATGATCGTCAAGGTATTATTCAGTTAAAAGCTTATTTGAGTTCTCATTTTCATATGAAAGACCTTAGTCTCTTGAGATATTTTCTAAAGATCAAAAGATTGCTCGCTCTCTGAAAGGTCTTTCTTTGTCTCAAAGAAAATACCTTACCAAATTGTTAAAAAAATTGGTACATTAGGATCTAAACATATTAATAGTCTCCTGGATCCGAATATTCATTTTAATCAAAACCTAGGAGAGTCCCTTGCTAATTTTCGAAAGCACAGACGATTGATTGGTAAACTAATTGATTTAACTGTCACTCAACCTGATATTACATTTGTTGTGGGTGTGAAGTCGATAAATGCAGAGTTCATATCAGCTTCATTGAATTGTTGCTTGTCGTATCTTATGGTATCTTAAAGGAGCTCCAGATGAAGGGTTGTATTATCGTCCTTCATCTCATTTGAAATGGGATATTTTGATTTCGATTGGGATGGTGATCCTATTGATCGTCGCTCTACTATTAGTTATTGCACTTTTAATGAAAGCAATTTGGTGACATGACGATATAAAAAATAAGATATTGCTCGATCCAGTGCTGAGGCTGAGTATAAAGCCATGACTCATACAATTTGTGAATTGATGTGGATCCAATCTCTTCTTTCTGAAATAAGTGTCATTTACAACAAGCCAATAGTAATATATTATGACAATCAAGCAATTATGTATATTGCCAATAATCCTGTTTTCATGAGCGAACGAAGTATATTGAAGTCGACTGCCACTTTATCAGAGACATGTGCTGACACATCGAATAATTACTTCATTCGTCACATCGAGTTGCCCACTTGGAGATATCTTCACTAAAGTCATATCTAGAAAGAGCTTTTCAATTTTGTGTAATAAACTGAGGATGATTGATATCTATGCTACAGCTTGAGGGGGAGTATTAGAATAGTCTGAATAGAAATAGGATTCTTTGTTATAATAGAAATATGAATTTTCTTTTCTTTAATTTAGATTATCCTACTCCAAATATGACATTGTTATTCTCCTAGTCCTATTAGAACATGCATTTTTTTAAAAATAAACGACCATACCCTAATTGAGAGTATAAGATCTTCTCTTTATCTTCTTCACCTTAACAAGATGCATTCTAAATTAATTAAATAACCTACAAATTAAGCAAGTAACAAGCATATGGAAGTCATGTGACATGACGGTAACTGCACAGTGCCAAGGTGATTGCACTAAAGGCAAACTAGTTATGGTTACTGGTGTAAACACTTTTGATTATGTTGCTGGTGTTAGCAATCCTTTGTATGCCCAAGCTATCGCAAGCCCATTTATGCAGAAGGGGAAAATAGCCAAGGTTTATAAGAATTAGAGAAGAATTTAGACTTCGGGCTTTGCACCTAGGAGAATCGCTCTCCCACTCTATACTTCGCACATAAAGATTTCAAAAGAACCGTAATTATGATTTCCAAAGTTTTCTTCAATAATTCAATGACCCAAAAAATAAAATCATACAAGTGTCTTTATAGACAGATTACGTGCACTACTCGTGTCCTTTTCCTAATCATAAAAGAATCCTAGCCATAAAAAACTCAAACATAATAATAAAAGAAAAACCAATAAAAGAGAAAACGACTACACCTAATCCTAATCAGATCCAACTTCTCCTATGGGAATATGTCTTCCAAGTCTTGGTTGTATCCCCATCTATTCTCCACGAGTTGAAAACATTCGCCTCTGTGAATGGCGAAGATGATACTCATTGAGCAAATCCGGGTTAAGGTGTTGAAGTTCCTCGGTTCGTAACCATGTACAGTAGGAATCAAGACGTTCCCTTAACGAACCAAGTAGCTCTAGCATCCGACGTCTGCTGTCAAAATCACTTTATCCTGCAGAATGTTCTTAATCTCATCGGTCTGATATATCCTCTATGGCGGCGACAGAGGTAGATGAACAGGAAAGTGTTGTGGCCCGTTGCTATGGACAACGATGGATCAGGAATGACAGTAGCACGACATGGAATCAAATCCTCGACATTGAAGATGGGTTAATTCCAAGCTCTTGTGGAATGTCTAGTTTATAAGTATTGGAACAAATCCTCCACAAAACCTTGTAAGGACATGTACATCGAGCATAAAGCTTCTTCCAAGACCACGGAGGGAACCTCTCAAGTCGCACTTTGAGCATCACCTCATCTCCCACTGCAAACTTCATTGGACCTAGGGAGACCATGAAGGCGAACGACCTCTCGCAAGAATAAATGTGCAACGTGTGAAGCATCTATAGTTTTGCTGCATGGAATAAAATGTGCCATCTTTGAAAACCTATCCACAACGACTAAGACCGAATCGTGTTTCCTTAAAGTGCAAGGAAGACCCAACACAAAATCCATGCTAAGATGCTCCCATGGCGCGAAGGGTATAGGCAAAAAAGTGTACAGTCCAGTGTTTTGTTGTCTACTCTTAGCGACAGGTCAGGCTCGACAATGAGACAACTCTCGCATCATCCCGCTTGACACTCAGCCAATAAAACTTGTCCTCCCCCAATAAAATAGTCGTATCACGACCAAGGTGACCAAGCAACTCCCTCATGCATTTCCTAAATCAAGTGATCATGTAAACATGTGTAGGGAATGCATAGGCAGCTGCCCCTAAACAAGAAACCATCAACAATGGTGCAACCCTCAACAAAGGGGGTGGATCCTGAGTCAGAGATGAATAGATATCCCCAAAGTCCCGACAAGTAGGATAATCAAGAATGAGACGGTGAAATCCTGTAACGTTTGCAGTCATGGACTGCAAAGTGCACATTCTCTTGCTCAAAGCATCAGCGAATTTGTTTTCAACACCAGGGCAGTGTTTGAGAACAAACGAGTAATCTTGAAGAAACTTTATCCACTTGATGTGTCGGTCATTAATCTTTTTTGCAAGTTAAAGAAACGGAGGGCTTGATGGTCAAATACAAGATGAACTCCTGAAGTAACAAGTAGTGACGACAGTATCTCAAACTCTGCAATATGGCATAAAACTCTTGATCATAGTTATTATAGCATTGTTTAGCCTCATTCAACTTTTCACTCAAGAAAGCAACTTGTTGGTCCTCTTGGTTTAACATGCCACCTATACCTACACCCGAAGTGTCATATGCTACCTCAAATACTTCTTAGAAATCGAGAAGGCGAAACACAGGAGAGGTAGTCAAATTCTCCTTGATCTCCTGGAAAGCCATAGCAGCAGATTTCAGGGTTCAAAGTAGTGGTCTCAGCTGCCGACTCGGCGGGTACTGAGACGCGTCGATCACGGCGTCGCGGAACGGACTCGCGCGATACGCGCAATACGCTACATAAAAAGCTCAAAAGATTTTGAAAAAAATCACGACAAATCAAAAAAAAATATAGACATCAATATTTATGATCACATGTGCAAAAACATATCACCTAGCACACTAAAAATAAAGATAATGCATAAACACATGCATCGTCAGTAGAAACATATCAAAATGAAATTATATTTTTACAACATCTATACTTTTAAATTGACTTTAAATTATCCTAAATTTATACTGTTAAATTAAATTAAAATTATACTTAATTAAACTTAATCTAAGAGGGTTGAGACAGAGAGAAAATGGGGGAGAGAGATCGAGTGGGTGAGAGAGAGATCGGGTGAGAGACACATAGATAAAGAAAGAGAGAGGCCTTAAAACAGAGAGATTGAGAGACATCGGGTGGGAGGGACAGGGAGAGCGGAGAAGAGAGAGATCGAATGAGAGAGAGCTGAGAGTCGAAGAAGAGAGATCAGGAGGAGATAGTTACGTTGAGGCTGGAGGCGGGTGGCGTCAGCTGGCGGGGAAGACAACGAGGACGGCAGTGGATAGGGAAGACAACGACGACGGCGGGCGAGAATCGTAGATCAAAGCTCGGGTAGGTTTTCTTCCTCTTTTCTTTTCTACAGACCCTAACTCAGAGAAGAATCAAAGGACTCGACCGAGATTCCCAAGTCAACTAGTGACAACGAGTTGACTCGGTCAAGTCGATCGAGGTCTAACCAGTTCAGGCCCGATCCCTTTAAAACTCGCAAAAATATCGGACAGTGTCTCGTTCTCGTCTCGTCGGTCGCTGTTCCGAATAGGACTCTGTCGATACTTTGAACGCTAGCAAATTTAGATCATGTGAACTCCCTTCTTAAGACAATCTATAATTGGAGCCATAATGATGCTAAATTCCCTAACAAACCTCTTGTAAAAGTGGCTAAAACATGGTAACTTGTGGCTTCGTAAATGGTACTAGAAGTATGCCACTCTTTAATTAACTTCGTTAGGATCTACTGCTAACCCCTCACTGGAAACAACAAACCCTGAGAAATGAATAGATGAAGACATGAACTCACACTACTTCTTGACGTAGAGCCTCTCCTTACACAGAATCCCTAAAACTTGAGTCAAATGAAGAAAATGTTCTTGTGTTTGACTGAATACCAATATGAAGTAGACGACCACAAACTTGCCTATGAACGCAAAATCTGGTTCATGACCCTCATAAATGTACTAGGGCATTGGATAAACCGAAGGGCAGGACTAACCACTCATACAAATTGTCCTTAATCTTAAAGAGAGTCTTTCACTCATCACCTTCGCGGATATGAATTTGGTGGTATCCACTATGAAGATCAATCTTCAAAAAAATAACTAGCATCGGTCATATGTCAAAAAGATCATCAAGTCTAAGAATAGAAAATCTATACTTAACTTATACTTAACTGTGATGTACATGCACATCCTAAAGGTACCATCTCTTTCAGGTGTGAGCAGTGCGTGGATGGCACAAGGACTCAAACGCTCTCTAAGTGACCTCTCCTGAGCAACTCATTCACGTGTCATCTCAACTCATCGTGCTGAGGTTCATCCTATAATGAAGCAAATTGGGTAAAGTGGACCCTGGCACAAAATCGATGGCATGTTGGACGTCTCTAAAGGGGAAGTTTGTAAGACAACTCATCTGGCATAATGTCACTAAAATCTGTAAGAATCTGACTGACCTTGGGAGGGAACTCTACAGACACATTAGAAGACTCGCTAATGGCCACAATCATATACACAATCCTTCCTCACAACTTTCCTTTAAACTGGTTTTTGTTCAACACGTGGAGTGGCTTCTTGCATGAGTAGTGACTGTTCCAGCATTTGGACTGTCACGAATATGTGTCGGTTTGACAGGTGTCAACACTATTTTTTTCCAAATGAATGTGTAAGTGTTGGTCTTAAAAAAATTGGTCACATCTAAGATGTGGGCAGCGTTCATGGCTAAGACGTCACACCAAATGCGGTCTTCATAGCTCAAAAATTGGACAAACACTATTGGTAACACATTAAGCAGTTTTATCAACCCAAGTGACATCTTACGGTTGTGAATAAGGTTCAGCTTTCAAATTCATTCTATTAATAATTGACTTGGTGATTACGTTCACACAGCTATCTCCATCAATCATCACTTTATAGCTCATCATTATGTTTGATGTAGGTATGGAATACACTAGATCTACGCCACATCTCTAAATGCGGGGCAAGAAGACACCTAACGACATTCAGTTGGATGCTACACTCTCTTATTTCCTCTTCGGCGTCAGTAGCGTCATCCAAGGGGACATAAACATCATCCTCGTACTTATCCTCATTTGTTGCTCCCTTGACAAGAAGAGTCTTAGTGGGACACTAGGTAACAACATGACCAAAACCCTAACACCTAAAACATTGAGTACCCCTAACACCCTGCTGAGATGACTCACATATCGCATACTTACCTTTGAGATCCTTAGTAGTAGAAGTGTTATATTTGGTGGAGCTCACAAACTGATGTCTAGATTGCTTCCCAACTCTAGAGGGGAACCTCTTCTCTGATGGGACTCTAAGGGAGGTCTTTAAGTCATGCGCCAGCTGGAATGCATCTAGAACCAAAGCCACGTGGTATGAGTTGAAAAGCATGGCTCGCTGAATATCAAACCACAAACCCGAATGAAACCTAGGCAGAGTCTGGTGTGGGTCCTCTCTAATCGCATCGAAGAGTAAGATCGTTGATTTGGTCATGTAACCTACACCGCCATGTTACCTGACGATGGTTGTTCAGTTAGTCTAGGATTTGATCCCTATATGACGAGGGAAGGTACTTCTCCTTAAGTTTCTTTCATTTTGTTCCAAGTTTCTATAGGGGCCCTCTACTCTGCCTCTAGCTCTTTTTCCACTGAAATCCAAAAAATCTTAACTGACCCTTGCAACTTCATCCTAGCAAATCGAACTCTACACTCATTGGACATGTCATACCACTCAAAGTAGTTATCCATGTATGGTTGCTAGTCGATGAAAATGTAGGGGTCACAGACACCATCAAAAGCAGGGGCCTCTAACTTTACCTTATGGGTAACATCGTTCTCACGACACCTATGTCGACTCTTATCCATATCACAGCCATCTCGTTCATGTCTACCATTCCTAGGATGACTCATCTCGCTCTCGCCTCTCATTACGATCCCTAGGGCAATTCTATCATGATTACTCAACTTGTTCTTCTTAATCTCTCTCCTAGCATTCTCGTGGTCCCTCACGGCTTGAATTTCTCTAAGCAGTGTGTCTAGACTTGTAGGTTCATTGGGTTTCTGGGGTTTGGTATCCTTATCTATCTTATAATTCACTAATCTACATGCAAACAATCACGGATATTGACGCAACAATCTTTGTCAGAAAACTATATGCATATGCTATATGATAATTGAGAAAAGAAAATTAAACTTTCCTAATAGTGGGATCTAATGGATGATATGTAGTTTCTCATACTGATGCAGACACACACAAGTTTAGGCAATAACCAAAAGCAATGATAATTTAGAAATTTGGACGAATCACACTAAAGATGCAAAATATAACAGCGAAAAAGATTCAGATTAGTTAGAGTGTACCTTTGAATGCAGAAATCCACTTTCAATTTCAGGTTCTTCTGGGCCTATTAAAGGTCAAAAGGGTCAGTTGTCTCTACTTTGAGCTCGAGAACCACTAGGAAGAGTTGAAGAATCTAACACGAATCCAACACCTCGAAAACGGCTTGAATTAGACTTTGAACGGCTAAAAAACCAAAGTTGACCACAGCAAACGGGTATATAGACCTGTGCAGAATCAGATCTAAGCCCGATTTTGATTGCGGATCAGATCTGAACAGGCTGAAGCGGGACGAGTTGGTTGAAGATGGGTCACGCAATCCAGGTTGCGATCTGATCGGGCTTGAATCCTGCTAACGGGTCAGATTTCTTTTATTCTTCCCAAGTTGAGCTCGCAAGAGAATGGGAGGGGATGTCGAAGCTTCGCGAGTTGTAGACAAAGTGGGCAGATTGCGCTATCATCAATCGGTGTTGGGAATTGTGTTGTCAGTGAATATCTTGGACACTGTTCTAAAAATCGGATTAATCGGCCGATTAATCGGCCGATTAATCCTATTCGGTGGCAGCCCGCGTAATATTACATTAATCGCTCTGATTATGCGCTCTTGCGATTAATCGGATCCAAAATGATTAATCCCCGATTAATGCCTGATTAATCTAATTAATCCCCGATTAATCATTTAGGCATTTCATATGTTTTTTATTTGAAAAATTTATCACTTTTTGTGTGTTGGATCGCTAAGTAGTTTATATTGTGAAGTTGATTTGATAATAATCTTTTGTTAAATAGTAGATGAACTGTTATTTATTAAATAATAGATGAATTATGATATTTTATTATTGTATATTTTGCATAAAGTGATACTTATGTTTTGTTATTTTTGATTATTTTTCAAATTAACTTATTTAACAATCTTTCTCCATCATTCTTTGAAGCTCATTATTTTAATTGATAAATTGACTAATTTTTTTATGTATCTTATTTTGCAGGTAAGTTCTTTGATTTATATTTATGTTGCAAAATTTGAAATTTAGAATTACTAATATGAAGATATAAGTTCTCTTACTTCTTATTTTTTACCATTTATTCATATTGTCTTGTTCATCATATCATGGTTTATAACTTCCCATCTAGATATTGTCTTGTATAATATTTAGGTATTTTCAACAATTAACTGTATATATTCATATGCAGCTGTGTAAAAATATAATTAAATATATTAAAATATTCAAAAACGATTTATCCCTAATTAATCTCCAATTAATCCGATTAATCATTATTCAGTGTTGGACCGCACGAATAATGAAACCGATTTTTAAAACACTGATCTTGGAGGTGGCAAGATCTACAGATGATGCAGTCGCCGAAGGAGGGAGGTGAAGTCGGCAATGTTGGGGAGGTTGATTCAAACTCAGAGATAAATCATGAGGTCAGTGAGATCAAACTGATGGGTTCAGATCTGGTTGGCGTTAAGGGCGAGGCGAGGGAGGAGGGGGTGCAAACGGCAAGGGCGAGGCGAGGATTTGGGTTGGGTGAAGAGAGAAGAAAAAGAGGGAAGAAAGAGAAGATTGTGGATTTTGAGTGCTGGAGGTTGAAGACGATAAATAGGAACCTTTGAGAAAGGGTATTTTCAGAGAATTTTGAAGAGTAATTTTTTTTAATCAAAGAAATCTAAAGGTTATAGAGAAGAGAGAGGAATCTAAATCTAACTCTAGGGTTGTGAGAATTTTATGAAAAACTTCAGGAATTTAACTCTAAAACCAATTTGACGAAGGGGAAATAGCTAGGGTTTATAGGAACTAGGGAAGAATTTAGGGCTCGAGGCTTCACACCCAGGAAAATCGTTATCATACTCTATGCTTCACAATAAAGATTTCAAAAGAATCTCAATTAGAGTTTCAAAAGTTTCCTTCAATAATTCAATGATCCAAAAAATAAAATCATACAAGTGTATATATAGACAAAAGTCATGAACACTACTCGTGTCCTCCTCCTAATCATAAAAAAATCCTAATCATAAAATAATCATAAAAGAACTCAAAAAGAAATAATAAAAAAACCAATAAAAGAAAAAAGACTACTACTGATCCTAATTTCCAACGCAAGAACTTCTTGTCTTACGGGAATATGTCTTCCAAGTCTTGGTTGGAACCACATCATCCACTTTACCACGAGTATAATTAGTGGTACCCTTGTCACCTAGAGGTTCAAGGTGTTGACTAGTTGGGATCCGACATTGCATAATTTTTCTGCATGAAGATAATCTGAAAAAATTACCAATTTCATACGAGTTGCCTAATTATGAATGATAGCTTACATTCATTGCAATTGGACATTGCTAATAACTAATCGTTATTGTTGTGGTTTTATGCCTTTTATGCATGATTTTGTGAGCAGAACTTATTGAACATGATTCACTTCATGAGCATGTGTCAGTTCATCCCATTATAACCACCATTTTCAGATTAGCGTGGAGTATTTGGTCAATCTTATCTTTAAGTTCTGGATTGGCAAAGGACCTATCTAGTTCCTGCTTGGTTTAGCACTAGATGACTGTAATTACTTGCATCAATATTAATTGAAGTATGCTATCTATATTTGGACTGTAATCTTGTTAAACCTTGTGTATCAAGTATTCGTTGGCTCTAAGACTAGTTAGGAAAGTATGCAACTTGCTTTATGCAATGATATCGACTTGGAATTTATCGACTGTATTAAAAAAAGATATCAGCCACTTATAGTGGTTTGGGACTAAATTTGTAATTTTATTGCTATAGGTTTTTCTTTTTGCCAATCAATTTTATTATTATAGGTTAATAAGTCAGATTTTGCACTCCTCCTATTAGAAGACTAGCTTGCTACGCTCAGTTCAGGGTGTAATATCTAACATTCTAGCTCAGATGGAGCCAAGTCAGCTGGATGTCAGTTTTTTCCAGAAAATAATTTAGATAGGAAATAACCATCTCTCCTTTTATAGGCAGGAGAAAGCATAACTATAATCATTGACAAAAATGACTCCAACAGTGAAGTACTTCCACGTAAGTTTTTAAATTGAACTAAACTTAAAATAAATACATCAAAGAGGTTATTCATTTTTTTTTTGTACCATCAGAAATCCTTTCAGAATCATAAACATACTTTACAACTCTCCAAAAACAAATGCACCAATGTAGTATTCAAAGGAGAAACACTTTCAATCATCTTAAAATGTTGATCATAAAAGTAAGCCCTAGATACTAAATGGCTAATATTGTCCCCAAAAATTAGAGATCCTGTGATTGTTTTCACGCTAAGCATCCAAACATATAAGATGAAACAACTGTAACTAGCGGCATAGACGTTTGAGATATACCCAGGCCTACTGGATATAATACAGAAACACTTGGGTTACAGGCTACTTAGCCAGCGGTCAAATGCCAGAGCATAAAAAACACATCTATAAGTGACTTACAGATTTAGGATCAAATAAGCCATGTATAACTTACAATCAATTGCAAGCACTAATTAACTACCATGTCTTGCGAAATTGGTTGAACCACTAAGATATTGATTGAAATAGTCTAGACTTGGCTAGACCAATATTATTGATCTGAGGCACCCAAATGATGACAGCTGAAAAGATTGAACTGACTCAAATGTGCTATTAGATAGTGTA
Source organism: Agave tequilana (assembly GCA_038442645.1). Lineage (NCBI taxonomy): Eukaryota > Viridiplantae > Streptophyta > Magnoliopsida > Asparagales > Asparagaceae > Agave > Agave tequilana. The sequence goes on along the minus strand of JAVJIF010020053.1, from coordinate 70,202 downwards.
ATGAAATAAGATATCCCACATCTGTTTCATTGCTTCAACCTTTTCCTGTAAATTGCAACTGAATTTTCGTGAGCACTTCTTATAAGAAACCATATTTTTTTTAGAACTTTATAGTTCACTTTTCTTCCAATAGTTTTCTTGATTCTCTATGGCTAAACAGTAAAACTCATAAACGCATATCCAAAGACAAATCTAAAAAATGTGTTCTGAGACATGCAAAACATAACAAAACTTCAAAGTTCAAACTTAAATAAGCTAACTGCCAACTTAGCAAGTAATCACAAAGCACAGAAAACAAAACATAATTATAGAGTTAATAATCAAGAAAGTCAAGAAACAAATTTGAACCAAAGATATTGTTTGCAACACATTTAAGACTGAGCAGTTAAACAAAATAATCACGAAGTAAAAGAATTAACGAGTTCTTCCTAACCTCGAATGTTTTTCTGAAAAAGTTGTGAAGGCGCTTTTCATAATTCAGACGTGTTGAGCCAGCCCCCACAGCACACGCATTAAAAGCAGCAAGTGATTTTTGAACAGCAGTTTCATGTTCTTCTCTTATAATAGCCTAGACAATAAATATAGACAACACTAAATTTGATAACTGGCCCAACAATACACAAATCAAACTTCGCATGAACACCTTTTACCTCCTCAGCTGGTTTTGTGCGGTCAAAAGATGAGCTGTAGACATCAACAGCACAATCATATGCCTTATGGCATTCAGCATCTTCGACAGTCTACAAACAAAATCCCACTTAAAGTTATTATATGAACAGAAACTTTTTGATAATCATACATACTACTATGACACTTGCAGTTGGGTGAGCTTAATATGATATTGAGATCAAAGCCCAAGATGCTTCCGACATTGACAGGAAAAATCTGTATATCCCCTCCATTTCATGGCTCTGCACTACTCAAAACTGACATATGCACATCGGCTAACATCTAAAACAATGTCACAAACTGATGACAAAAATAGGAGTGGTGGAATATAGAGTAGCATGATCTCCTAAACTCTATTTTGTACTTCCAAACTATGAAAAAGGGTAACAACAACAAAGCCTTTATCCCCCTTTTTTTTTTGGGGTCGACTTTATGAATCATTTTTGTTCCATTCAGCTCTACTAAGGGCTATCTCCTGAATAACACAATGCATTAACATATTTTCCTGTTTGCCTTCATCCAAGTTTGTTTAAGCACCCCTCTAGCCCTCATTGCCTCATTAACTGCGATCGTATCACTTTTCCTAATTGGCGCATTTATTGGCCTACGTTGCACATGCCTAAACTATGTGAATCAATTTTCCCACATTTAACCCTTAATAGAAGCAACCTCAAACTTTTCACGGATGCACTCATTTCTTATCCTATCTCTTAGAATATTGTCACTCATCCATCTCAGCAATCTCATTTCTGTTGCACTCATTTTATGGACATGCATGTTGCTTCTTAGTTGCCTAATGTTCTCAACCATAAAGCATAACAGGTCGTATAATCGTTCAGTAAAAATGTTTTCCTTTGATTTCATAGGTATCCTACGATCACATGAAAGACCAGAGGCATTTCTTCACTTTAACCATCTTGTTTAGATTCTATGAATCACATCTTCTTCAATTTTCATCCTTTTGATTGATGATTAAACCAAATATGAAAATGAGCACTCTGATGAATTTCTTGACAACCAATACATACTATACATTCATTTCTCACCATATTGATAAAAGTTACATTTCATATATTTTGTTTTCGTTCTACTAATTTTAAATCTTTTGAATTCCAAAGTTTTTCTCCATCTATTTAGTTTAAAACTCATTCTTTCTCTAGTCTCGTCAGTAATACTATATCATCAGCAAATATGCACCAAGGGGCTTCATTTTGAATATGCCTAGTAAGTTCGTCTCATTTACTAAAGCAAACAAATAAGGGCTTGATACTCAACCTTGGTGTAAGCCTATAGTGAGAGAAAATGACACACTCGCCCCACCACTAGCTCCCACTCTAGTCATGGCTCCATCGTACATATCCTTAGTTTAATCACATCAATAGACCTAGATACTTGTTTCTTTTCTAAAACCCACCGCATTACCTCCCTGGGAACTCTATCATAAGCTTTCTTTAAATCAATCAAAACCATATATAGGTATCTTTTCTTCTCCTGGTTCTCCATCAATCATCTTAGTCAATAAATAGTTTCCATAGTTAACCTCAACATGCATAAAACCAAATTATGGAAGGGTACGCTTCACAAATCACTATCTAAAAGTCATCACATCATAGTTTGGGTTCTTTCAATTAGTCATTAAGAAGTAAATTTAAGTAAATTTCAATAACATTGGTGTTTCTACATATGGTTTCTAACAGATGCGAGTTTTCAAACAGATATCCAATTGATTATTATTAATGTCCCTTCCACTACACCAAAACTCCAGAGTAAGGGTGAGGGATGAGGGTAATATATTTATATTCTAATATGCGCCCGCAGGTTAAGCCCCCTTTTTATGGGCCAAAATAAGAGCTTTGTATTTTTAATTTTTAAATGTGCGCCACGTGGAAATTGAACCTGGATTGCTCTCATATTATATTAAAGTCCCTTCCACTATATCAAAACTCCAGAGTTATGGTGAGGTTGAGGGTAATATATTCATATTCTAACAATTATAAATTTATCCCTAATTTTATGTCACAAAAATATGGAATAAATCTGCAAATTCCAGGCTTTCAGGAAACTCACACTAAACTTGAAGTTCATCTGACCATAATATTTATCAATGATGACCCATAAAATTCCCACAGGAGATTCAACTTTATGGTTCACAGTCCTCATTATAAGATGAGAATTTAAATTTGAGCAATGTATACTTTCAGGCTTCACTTCATCATTTTAAACCCTGCTAAACAGAAGAGATCATTTTTCTAATTCCATCCTACGGCAATGTATCAGGTCTAGCTGAATTTGCTTCATGTATTAGTTTAGGTACTTCTGGAAAGAAAAGAAAAGGAGTAACATGTCTTCATCTAAATTAGTTCTATCTAGGTCTGATTCTGCCATTCAATTGGTGAATTTAGGAATCACGACCCTGAATATACAGTTTCATTCATCTTAACTGTATCATTTCATTCTTCTTACCGATTTACAAGATAAGGTTCATCATGTATGTATGTATGTTCCTAAAAATCTAAGCTAAAGAAGTTAATTTATATATTCAAATACTAAGTCCCTATATTAAACTTGAAATCAAATACAAACAGAATCTCAAAATATATGAGAGGATATCTCTAAAGTTACAAACAATAATAGTGGTAAGTTTATCGGTTTAGTGAAAAGACATGCATACATCACAGCTAAGTATTCATACTGCAATTCTAAACATTTTAAGATGAAATTGTCAGTCCAATACCCCGTGGCATGGTAAACGTTGCCTAAATAAGACATATTGTCAACTGTTGATATTTTTTTCCTTCACAGTCCTAGAAAGGTATCTTATTACTAAGTTATATGTTATACCAAAACACCCAAGAAGAGATTGTACCTATGTTTGAAACATTACTAACCTAGAAGCATGGACATGGACATGGGACAAGGAAAAGACACAACACATACAAAGAGACAAATCCTTAGGAAGTAGGATAAGGGGACATGGCGACATGACTGTGCACATGTTTGTCGGATATATCTATATATAATGCAATAAGGGAAAGTAGAGAAAAAAAAAACCCTAGCATTTAGAACATCTTCAGTACCCCCCCCCCGCCCCGGGGTTCATTTTCGTAGACTTCCCCCCTGCCACCATTCGACTTTCTAACTTATGTTAAATATGAATTGTCCAATTACCCAAATGTCATTTTCAGTCTAAAAAACACCTTCACCTCTTCTTCCTCGAAACAAATTCCTTTCTCTCTCTCTCTCCCCCCCCCCCAAAAAAAAAAAAAAAACCAATCTCCTATCTCTCTCTCTCTCCCAAACCCAAACTATCCCCCCCCCTCCTTTGGTGAATGGGTGTTGTGCTCAGGGTAAGTATCTGGTGATCTACCGCTCCTCTCTCTCCAAGCAAAGAAGCGGATGCGAGAAAGTGGTAAAGCAACGATGACGGCCACCACCACAATGTCATCATGCTCGGCTTCCTCATCCTGCACCAACGCGTCGAGATCGAACGTCTTTGTGGCATGCCTCTTGAGAAACTTTGCGAGCGAGACACTGAAAGAGGCATTGAGCTCATGTTGCTCAGAAATTGGATTTGAGTTGAATCTGCTTTGATCAGGATTTGCAAAGTTTGATGCCATGGTGATTTGGAGTCAATCTCTCACAATTTTCTTGAATGCCATGTATCCAAAGAGGCATGGCAAACTCGTCTCCCCACACTGCAGCTCTCACATTTTCAAAGTGCCCACCAACTATTTGAATTTTTATGCAAGCGACGGGCAAGAGGATAGCAAAAGGTGGTGCAGATGTGGGTCAGATTGGGTTTCAGGTTCGGGTTCGGAAGTGAGAGAGGAGAGAGGAAGAGGAGGTTAGAGGGAGGAAAAGGTGTGTGTGTGTGTGTGTGTGTGTGTGTGTGTGTGTGTGTGTGAGAGAGAGAGAGAGAGAGAGAGAGAGAGAGAGAGATGAATTGGTTTTGAGGAGGAAGATGAGCGGAAAGTGTTTTTAGATTGAAAAGGACATTTGGGTAATTGGACAATTCAATTTTACTTAAGTTAGAAAATTGACGGTGGAAAGGAGAAAGTCAACACAATTGAAGGTTGGGGAGTATTGCTGAAGGTCGTCCAACTGTTAGGGGGGTTTCTACACTTTTCCCAATACATTATAGACATCAAAAGTTTCAAAACCCATACCGATTAGATAGTATTTTATTAGAGGTCGAAGAAAATCTAAATCTGTAGTTCCTAATCAAGTAACTAAATTAAACAAAAAAACTGAAGTTCAATTTAAACATATCATATAATATGAGTTTATGAAACCCTTCACACGTTCCTGATGTGTTTAAGCAACACTAAGTCCATGGTGTCCTACTCGTGATCTTTAGAAATTTTTAAGAACCAACGCAAATCCAACCACACAATCTTACAACCCCTCGTGGCTCCGGGGTCTGGAGTGTCTGATAGTGTCAGGCAACTGTCCTGCAAGACCGGACATAGGCACTGGACACACTTTGAAGTGTCCATGTCAAAGTTACTCATAGTTACTGACACATTTAAGCATTTTCAGTTTCTTTCCTACTATACAGTTGCTATGCTACAATCACCTTAAAGGAAAATAGTTAATTATTTGGTGCTAAACTTCATCTATATCTGATACCGATCATCCACTTCACTTATAATGAGCAACAGCCCAAGAGACCTGTCCATTTACTGCCCGGATTTACTGGTAATCCTATTACTATAAATTTTTTACCGACCTTTAACATGTCATTGTCAGTTAGAGGAAACATGATAAGTGGACTAAGTGATGGTCTACTCCGGTTTCTAAACTTTTATACGAAAGCATAATTGATAATTTATAGCAAAAGATAAATACAGCAGATTTCCTTTACAAACAACAACTTCCAGAAAACAGAGAAGATCATATAAACAAAAGAGTACTTATAAACATTATAAAAAATTTCGAAAAAGGAAACACGCGCGCACACACACAAAGACAAATAGTGCATAATAATTAACCATTAGAAATAAGCTAACCTGCCACGAAGAGGATATGGTAGGGACAGCTCCATTATTCATGGCATCCAAGAACAAATGTGTGATACCAACTAGTACGGGACCAGTCAAAATAGTAGGACCGACTTGTTTAGGCCTAGCCCTTTCAAGAACAAATTTTGTCAATGCATCTAAACCTGATCTGAATTCGGGACGGAGTCTATCTAACTGCATAATATGAGGAGAGAGAAACATTTAGATGACAGATAAGCAGATAAATAACTGCATACATCTTGAAGGATAGTATGAATACCGATAAAATAAATGCAACCAAGCCTTACAGGAATTTGATCCAGGCGTTGGAGCTCATTTTCATTATTCAATGGCCGCACAAGGGTAAAGCATTCCCTATCTGGAAAAAGAGCTCGAATGGACTCTCGAATCTAGCAAATGACAATTTAGCTTCATTGAATACTAATGAAGAAAATCAAATTAACTGCACTATAACAGATGTTCATATTGTAGTATTGTCAACTAACTAGATATTTTCAAAAATCAAATTACCTCATTCTTTGCAGCTAAATCTTTTCCACCAACCTGTACGGACCTCAGGGCAAGCTCTAGATAATCACGTGGAGTAATTTTCCGATTATCTTCAGCAAGATCTAAATAGAAATCCTACAGGACAGAGTAACATGTTATACTTAAAGTAGCAAAGTTCCAAAGACAAGAAAAATACAATTATACAAGAAATTCATGACTAGAATATGAATGAAATACATTGTAAAAGTATAGTCACCCTTAACAGCCAGACAAAAACTGGTGAAAATTGACCAAGCTCTGCTACCGTAGACCTTCCACCAGAGGCTCTAACACGAACATGTTTAGTCATTTCAGTAACAAGAGCCAGGCGATCAAGTGCAGCTTCATCTATCCCACCCATCTAAAAGCACAAAAAGAATGAAACTTTAGGTTGAATTATATGCTTAAATCTTCGTGAAGTCAATAAAAGGAAGTATCGCTTCTCTATGAGGCATTAATAGATATTTGAAGTAAACCTCTAATCTAGAAATCAAACACCTCCTTTCCATCTCAACAGCATCTAAAAGGAAATAGGCTCCACTTAAAAGGTAAACCTACCTGGTTATATATGAACATGCTTGATAAAAGAACAGCCAACGAGAATATCTGGATACTGTATGTTCCCTGTTAAAAAGATTATCCAATTAATATCAATGTCAATCATTAAATGGATCTTCACGGCATAGTAAGAAACAAATAAAAAGCAAATAAAAACACCAAGATTTGAAATGAAAATTAAAAAATGAACAGTCTAATGGCGCCACTAAAATTTAATGAATAAAGTGGCTATCAAAAGTAGATATAGATGGAATGCATATTATGGAACTCTTTAATTCCAATCCTAATTATGCAAATTTAGCACTAAAGATTCATAGAGGTTCATTTGCACTGTCCCCACTGAAGTATATTTATTGACTTCAACTCAGTGGACAAAACTCTAAAGTGTTGTGTGATGCTTTCTCCATCTTCACGTGTGCCTCAGGATCTTCAAGCGAAGAAGTTGATTGGTGGGCGGTATGAGCGTGACAGAATGTATTATCTTTAGTGGGATGATTAAGCTCAAGAGGGTATTGTTGATGTTAATTGCTCAAATTGGCAGCTATTAATTAGTACTATTAGTTAAGTCATGCGTCCCTTAGGTCAACAAATTTGTTATTTCCTTCAACTAGATATGTATCTTAGTTGGAGTGTACATCGTGTCAGTTACGCAAACATCATAGTCCTTTTGTTTTAGGGAGAACAAAAGGTGCGGGTCCCCATTTAAAACAATTCATACTAAATAATTTAATCTCCTTTTCGAGTCAAAACAAGTTCTGGTTTTTTTTGTTTTGTAACTTTTACTGATTATTAATCTTGAATAGCATGGCCATTATTAATGACATATCACTTTGGGATCTCTTTATTTTTAAATTGTTTCATAAAAAGATTGGAAACTAGTTTACTTGTTCTGTTTAAAACTTTACATTCTAATAATCTTCTAAAATATATGCAACATGCTTTCCAAGAATAATATTCATCCAATGGTATCATTCATCATACCTCTCGTGCTTATATGCAAGAGTAGAATGATGTTGCTGACCGCAAAAGCTATCATTTGCTTGATGTAGCTCAAACATTAATGATTATGGGCATGTGTCTGGTTGAATTTGGTATTGCAAAGCTCAATTGCAGACCCAAAACATTAATTGTGGCCCACTTGTAAACCCACTTCCACTTGCAGACCCATTTGCAATTTTTCTTGCCCACTTGTAGACCCACTTGCAAAGCCCATTTGTAGAATCATTTGTAATGTTTTTTATTATTAGATTAGTATTTCTTTATTATTAGATTAATGTTTATTTATTACTAGATTAATATTTTCTTATTATTAGATTAATATTTTCTTATTATTATATTAATGTTTTTTATTACTAGATTAATGTTTTCTTATTATTAATTAATCTTTTTTATTAGATTAATATTTTTTATTATTAGATTAATGTTTTCTTATAATTAGATGAATATTTTATATCATTAAATTAATATTTTTATTTACATATTAATTAAGGGTTTTGCTTTAAATTTAATTACTTAAAATTTTTACTTATGTCATGTTTAGCCCCTGTTTTAAATATCGGCCGAGATATCGTCCGATATCTCCTTTTTTCCCGGCTGCCGATACGATATGGGAAAATCGTTCGCCATATCATTTGCAGCAAAAAACGACCGATATTTGAAATATCGGCCGATAAATTGCCCGATATGAAATAACTTATTTATTGCACGTCTGCGTGCAAATTTACATTATTTTTTACTGTCTTTGCAAGCATATTACATCATGTTTATTAGGTAGATGATATGTAGACTCTAAACCAACTTTTAATTATCAATATTTCATTATATATCGTGTCCAATATGAACGTCCGATATGTGCGCGTATCCCCGATATCTCCCTCGATATCCGATATCCGATATTAAAAACCCCCATCCGATACGATTCCGATATCCGATATTTAGAACCTTGTGTTTAGCAGATCTTGCAAACAAGTAACCAAACCATGAAAATTGACTTCACATTTTACTTTATAGTTGTACTAAATATTACAACTGACAATATATTTTCTCAATTACACTTTCACATTGCCAACAAAATACTTGAAAACTTGCACAATACTTTTTTACACCTGCCCATTTAGGTAAAATAGTTTCTCACTTACTACTTGCCCTTGCAGACAACCAAACAGGCCTGATATACATGTTACAAAGTGTTTTTGGTGTCTTGCAATTTTAAGTGCTTGTTATTTGTTAAGCAAGTTTCTTCTTCTGTATTAAGTGACAAAATCTCATTTCCCTTCATAAAGACAAGCCTTTGTTTAATTTACCACAGGGTGTTCTAAAAGCGGTTGAGCTCTTCTAAAAGAAAAGGTGGAACTAAGCCACTACAACTTAGGGGGTAAGTGGCATTAGGTGCTTACCCAAAAAAAAAATCCATAACGGTGACCGGCGAGGTTGTGGCCGCCTCCCACCATCGCGAGAGCCTCCGACGACCACTTGTGGTCCCACAGCCACTCCAAGGCTTCCTATCACCCTATGTTGCACAGACACAACGTTGAAATGGACATGACAGATGACACGTGGCAAATGCTTAAAATACACATGACACGCGTGTCAGACATATTTCGGACACGACACGACTCCATGATAGAAGTGTCTGTGCTACATAAATATCGCCCATCTTGCCTGCCAAAGAAAGTGAAAAATGGGTTAAAGCACGATGTCTTAACCAATTCATAACAAGCGACTCGAGTCGAACCCCCTAGGCATGAGTTTAATTCATCCCAAGTAGGTCCAACCTAACCTGCATGTTATAAATGGGTTAGGGCATCATGCCCAAACCCAATTTTCGCTCTCTAACAGGGGCAACGGCGAGTGATCATGACAGGTTGTTGGAGGCTCCGACAACATCGAGAGACGGCGACAACATCGCTAGTCAACATTAAGAGTGGTTTTTTACTTTTATTTAGAAAAAGGCAACCGAAGGGGGTAGCGGAACACTTTCCATAACATTGTTCCAGACAAAAGTGTTTGGGTGTCGTTGTTTTGTACGTGTTAGACAAAAGGCATGATAAACTTGATCCACAGGTGGTTAAATATTTTTCTAGGTTGCTAATAACATAAGGGTTATTGCTATTGGAATCCTATTATTAAGAAATATTTGGTTTGTATAGATGAAACATTTTTTTAAAACACGCCATATTTTTCCTTCACTAGTGCTCCTACTTAAGACCCTATGGATGTTCTATTTCCGATTCTCTTGTTTATTGACATACATAACACACCAATACAACCACCGCTAAAGATTTATAAACATTGAAAGAAGAAATATACACAATCCATGAGCATGCCACATGCTCCATCTACTTATTCTTCTAAGGATTCTGAACTTCCAATAGCCTACGGAGAGATCCAATCTTATGCCACAAAAAGACTCCATTGCTAATTTTGTTTCTTTTTCTCATTTATCTCCTACTTATTCAGCTTTTGCATTTTCTTTATCCACTTTGTGTGTTCCTACTTATCGTGATGCATTACTGACTCATGGGTCTAAAAGTGTTATGGATGAAGCAATGGTTTCCTTGCATTCGAATCTGATATCAACTTGACTATTTCCTGGGAAAAAGTTGTTGATAGTCATTGGGTCTATACATTAAAGTTCCTTCCTAATGGATAGGTAAAATGATTGAAGGCCATTTGGTCTGTAAAGGCTATAGATAGAGTTTTGGTATCCATTACTTTGAGATGTTCTCCCATGTGACTTGACTTCATTTAGTGTGTAGTCTATTATGGGTAGGTGTAGTCAAATGGTGGCGACTTATCAGTTATATATAAGAATGCCTGCTTACATGGTGATCTACCGGTAGAAATGTATATGATTCAGCCACTGAGTTATGAAATTCAAGAGTTCCGTAAAGTGTGTCCGCCCAAAAAGTTAGTTATGGTGTGAAGCAATCTTTGAGAGTTTGGTTTGACAAATTCGGCATAACTGTTGCTCAGTATGACTTAAAGGGTGTTAATGATCACTCTATTTGTGTGTGGCACTCCTTTGCTGGTGCTATTATTCTTCATGTTTATGTTAAGGATATAATTGTGACCATAGATGATTAGCAAGGCATTATTCATCTAAAATCTTTTGAGCTCTCACTTTCATATGAAGGACCTTGGTTTTATTCTGAAACTTTCTTAGAATAGAGGTTGCTCGGTCTTCTAAGGGACTTTATTTTCCTGATGGAAGTACTTTACAGATTGGCTACAAAAACAAGTACGTTTGGATCTAAACATATTGATACTCCAATTGGAGGATGGATGGAAAGAGCTCAAATTGCAAAATCAATATGGAGATGGTTGGATACAAGACTCCAAGATCTTATACAAGCTACATCAAATTTCAAATCAAGTTACATCAAGAGCCAAGATCAAAAGGAGCTATAAATTCTATAGATTTTGTGTAAAGTGTTTTAATGAAGTAAATTAAGCACTTAGAATTTTCTTAGTCCATATCCTTCATACGTTCCTAGATTGATCCTATAGAACTTGTCTATAGTCTCTCTTATTGTTTCAGGAATTATTCATATTTGCCTCATAATTTTTGTATGGTTCTTCCATGCAAAAAGTACCCTTCTTCCAGAACCCTTCTTCAACACAAACCAGCATCAGACAAATATTCTGTTGCTGGATAGTGTCCTGGGTCAAATCTTTTTTTCATTCTTTGTTGACCTTGATGACAGTGAGAGAAGAGTAGTTTGAATACAAAGTCCTTGTCCCTTGTCTTTTAGCCCTTATGACAAGCCATGGGGTATGTCCTTGTCTCCACTTGTCTTGTGTGATCCATGTGTCTTGTACTTTGAAGGGGCACATGGCTGTTGAGAGTATTTGTTTAAGAAATAAAATTCCTTCTCTTCGTCTCCTTTCTTTCATGTCATGGTTCAAAGTCGCGGTCTCGGCCGCCGACTCGACAGCGCCATTCCATATCAGTCGCGGAACGAACTCGGGCGAGACGCGCGGAACACTATATAGAAGGCTCAAAAAATTCTGAAAAAAATCGCGACAAATCTTAAAAAAATGTAGACATCAAAATTGACGTATAATATGTCCAACACATATCACCTAGCACATTAAACATGAAGATAATGCATAAATGCATGCATCGCGGTATTAAAATATCAAAATAAATGCATAATTTAGTAAATTATATGAAATTAATTAAATTTAAATTAACTACTCTTTTCACTAAAGTAAAATTAGCTCTACATTTCAAGTAAAAATTTAAATTATATGAAATTTTAGCCTGACTCGTCTTAACTCGGGGCCGACTCGGCCCCAACTTGGCTAACTCGGCCGATTCGGCCTTGACTTGAGGCCGACTTAACCCCGACTCGGCTAACTCGACTGACTCGGCCTTAAAGGTGACTCCGTCGAGTCGGCCCCGAGTCAAGCAAAATAATGCAATAGGTTGACCCATGGACCGGTCTCGGAACGGGGTAGGTTGTTCCAGTTCCGACTCGGCTAAGTCGAAACCAGAACAGCCAAGTTTTTGAACCATGTTTCATGTGGCTGCATTAAATGCCTCTTTCATTGAAGCAAACCAATTTTCTGGACAGTTGCTTCTTGGTTTTCATTTTTAATCGTTGTCTCTAACAGATCTATTCTCTGAAACCGCATTAAATGCAATCTCTCTTGCACATACTGAGGACAGAATATAAGAGATCAGAACAAAGAGAAGAATGAATTCATTTCAATTTTCATATCATTCAAGAGAGAAGAATCCATAGCATTAAATTTGGATATCTTATAGCATCAAATCTCAAGTTCCTTTTTAGGAATACTCAAGCTTACATTTATTCCCTCTCTAAGAGATTTCAATCTTAAATTCTCCTAGTTGATCCAATCATTACTCCAATTTATTGTTACTTCAGATCTCACCACAAAGCCTCAAATTGTACTTTCACATTTAAGTGATTTGTGCTAAATAGTGTCTCAATCTTGTTGTGAAGAGAACCAAAAAAAAAAAATCTTTCCCTAACTGTGAAATCCTCTTCGGTTGGAAGAGAGTTCCTCTTCAGGTGGAAGAGTGAAGAAGTCCAATTTTTAGGGTATAGACAGTTGGCAATTGTAAAAGGGAACTACGGATGGAAACCTATTTACTGGATTTTGAAATCCTTGGAAAGAGGCACTAAGGTAGTGGGCGTAGGGGTTGCCCGAACCACCATAAATCGACTTGTCTCTGAATTGAATAGTTCCAAATTCTGCTCTTACTATAGTGCACAGCATTTCATTTTTAATTCTTACATATTACTGTTTTAACTCACTGGACAGTTTTTCAGTGTGTATTTTCATACTGTAAACATTGGTTCTTCCATGGTTTACTGGTTCTTCCACACCTAGTTTTGCACTATTCCAAATGAATTTGTGTATTCATTCATAAACCCCACCCCCCACCCCCCCGGGTTTCACAAACTCGTGTTCTTATAAATCATACATAAAGGTAAGAAATCAACATTTGACATAGACGCTATTCTATGGTATATCGCAACTCCCAATGTAGATTATCGGTTACATTTGCACTCCTGAATTTGGACTATGATCCCATGTACAGGATTTAGGACTTGGGTCTGGCTCTATAGGTGTCATAGATTTCAGGATTTTGTAACAATGCACACAGGATTTTGTAACAATGCACACGTACAAATATCCATGCACACATGTAAACTATCTTTTCTATTATATTAATTTGTTAACTCTAATCATAAAATCAACATTCTAGAGAATCTAGAGATAACCGAGAGACGATTACATTAGACTCATGATACCATAAGAAAGCAAAGATGTCTACCTTGGTGACATAAAGAAGTGATTAGTATTACGATATTATTTTGCTGTAATCAAGTTAGGAGTCTATAAATTATACAATGTGTTAAAGCTCGATGTCTTTAGGACACTGTGCTATTGTCCCATTAACAACAAAAAGTCAATAAAGCAAAGAGTAGTTGATTAAATGATAATACTTCGAAACGAGAACTAATCCTTCAAATTTGAATTCTTTGAGTGAAGAAAAACCCCTACCGAACATTTATGTGCTGTTCATTGCTACCTTAGAGTAATAAAACAAGTTAAAAAAACATCATATACAATATCCAAGAGATACTACTACAGAGAGCACTATGCTGATCAAAATCTGGGACTTGTCCAAACAAAATGCAACTCCATTTAATGGTACATGAAGTATAAGACCAGCAGCAACCAAAATCTCACAACTACCTCACTAGCTAATATAAATCCTAACGCTAGACAAAATACCAAACATAAGCTGGAGAAGCATGCACCCAAAGCAACCCAATTGGGCTAGAGTGTAAAAGATGTAAGGTGTTCAGTTCAAACTGCACCTAATTATATACATAAAATGCCTGAGCAAATGAAATCAGCGATGGAAAATAATTTAAATATATAGTCTAACCGTCTGATCATAGGCATCAATTCCTTCGCTGTCCAGAAGTAGAAGATTGTATTCAGTTCCATCAAGAGCAGTTCTCTTTAGAGGCGTGCTCCACATCCACAGCCCTTTAGTGCATGGCCTATGAGTAGAGGCTACTCGGAATCCACTGCTCCTTCCTAGAAGCTACACCACATCTCAAATGTTAGTTAACAAAACTAAATTCTTACTATCAGACACTAATGCACCACTACAAATTGAAAAAATCAAGTAGCACATTCAAGCTACTACTAAACTGTTCAACTTCAAAATCAGTTGTTGCATGTTACCAAGTTAATAAATGTAATCTATATAGATGTTTTTCTATGCTCCACTTGATACTTCTAAGCATCATTCATCAAATATCTTGATTCCGATATATATAAGCAATATCACATCGGGTTTTGAGGTTCTCGATATGACATTAACCCTATGATATCACCTGATATTGTTGATATTACCAATATTGATGACATTAAAACTAAAAACTATTGGCTGATAACGATACACATACTGAGATTTTAAACCTTGCTTTTGAGGTTACTTTTAAAACAGCAGTACCCAAGACCTGATGATAGTTTCCATTCCCAATTAAATCTGATTTTTACTCTATCTGTTGTTACTATGAAAAGATTGGGACAATCTTCAGCAGCATGCCATCCCTCTAATTTTTTTCACTAACCTACATGCTTAGCTACCACCTCTCTTCTCTGACTGTTATAGCAACAGCGACATGGGCAATGTTGCCACATTAAATGTAATGGTTATCCTGTTAACTAATTAGATTGTTTATTCTTCCTATAAAAGATTGAGACATTAGTTAAAAGATAATTAAAGATAAAGTCACTTAAGTGAGATGTAGGTCAAAACTGAAAAGAAGGCTGCTTAACGAAACGAAGCGAACATGTTGGACAGAGATGATGACAATAACAAGGATGGAGATGACTTGCAATCTGATACCTTCTTTATTTTTCTAAATTGTTTGGAATAGAATTTGTATAATGTAAATAGTTTCAAAATAAATATTTACACGCCTGTTGTCAAGAGAAAAATAAAAGAGAGAACTTTTGGATTTTGGGATGTTGATGTGGAATATCTGCTTGGAAACTAAAAAAAATGAATGTCCGAAAGAACAATCAGATAAAATTATAGAAACTCAGAGTCTCCTATAAAATTTGCAAATTTTAAGTGATATCAGTGCAAAAATGGGTTCTGCAAACTTTTATAAGGTATATAGTCATTATAATATATATCTCACTTAAACAACAACAACAAAGCTTTATCCCAATTTTTTTGGGGTCATCTACATGGATCTTTTTCTTCCATTCAGTTCTAATTAAATCACCTCGAAAACATGAAACATTATATATCCATTTAATTGCTTCCATCCAAGTTCATTTGAGCCTCTCTCTCTCTATTCCTCACCGCCCATTACCTATGATCTTATCGCTTTTCCTAATTGGCACACTTAATTGGGTTGGAGCAAATGCCCAAACAATCACAATTGATTCTTCTTCATTTTATCCTCAATAGGAGCAAAGTTTAACTTTTTATGAATGCCCTCATTTATTAGTTTATCTCTTGGTGTATTTTCACTCACCCATCTCAGCTTTTCATTTCTACTATACTAATTCTCTGGACACATTCCTTAATTGCCTGACATTCTAAACAATTTTCTGGACATATTATATATTTCGCCTTTTCATCTTAAAAATCTAGGCCTTTTCCCATCATGGGATCAGCTATGTACAAAATATCTTTGCATGAATCTTAATATTATTTTTATGACCAGTTATAAACTTGACATGAAACCTCAGGTGATTCTATGCTCCTTGCTCAGAAAAATATGGTTAAGAAGGGGCTTGCCATAAATATTAGAAGCCTAGTTGACAGCTTGACGGGTTGAATAGCCTACTTAATTGTTTAAAGGAAAAACACAATAACACAGGTAATGTAAAAGATTTTCAATTTAAATAAATCAATAGTTATCTGACTAATCATAACTCTGGCAAAGTGGACAGATTATATAAATACATCTAAAAGTCAAATGGAATTGTGAACCTATTTTTCATGAAATATATTTTTAGCTTTTGATTCCGTGACATATCACTTATATGTCTTTTATGTTTATATATTAGAAACTTTCGGATATGTCATATGAGTATCCATCAACTATCGGAGTACTCATCAAATTCCGCCAAGAACAAGTGCTTTTAGTTTTGTTGTCATGTTTTCAGATGATAAAACAATACTGATCTAATTCAAATACAATCAACAAAGAGGTCAACAAGCAGATGGGTGAATTGTTTACTAATACCGAGTTAGATGAAGCACATGAACAAATCATGCAGTTAATTTCACTCTAAGTGCACAAGCAACAAAACCAAATCAAATCCAACCGCCTAGAGACCTAGACCCAAACTGAGATATTGACGGAACTGAACATGCAATATATTTCCACTGACTGCACCCTCACTTACTTTTGCTATGTATTTTTTTTTTTTTTTGAGGGATCTTTTTTTAAGAGAACTTTGCTATGTATTTCTATATGTCCTTCAATTGCCTACCTTAGATATTCAACATTAAAAGAGATAGCCACAAGGAAAGTTTGATCAAATTCTTGAGCTCCCATTAGCTAAAATTTACCGGTTGTTTAGTATGCAAATTCAGTTGCACACCAAATGAAACTTAGATTACTCAACATTCACAAGTGATTAACAAGGTTACCAAATTTCAAGAAAAGTAAACAAAAAAAAAAGACCCTTTTTTCCCTAGGGCGAAATTCAAGAAGGCAAACCTGGTTGAGGATAAAGCTCTTGCCCTGGCGAGCGCGGCCGCAGACGGAGACCACGCCGATGGGCCCCTTGACGAGCTGCAGGGCGGCGATGGCCTCCGGGTCCATCCGGAACTTCCCTTTCTCGTCGCAGTACACCAGCCTCACTGGCCTCGCGGAGTCCGGCGACCCCAAGGTGGCGGCGGCCGCCGAGGAGTCGCTGGCATTGGGGCTCGGAGTCGGGCCAGGGCTTCGGGGATCGGAGCTTGGGAAAGAAGAAGAAGAAGGGGAGGGGGTTCCCCCTCGGAGACCAAGCATCTGCAACATAGCGCCCTTTTTTGCGCTTTCTTTTTTGGAGTCTTATTTTTTTTTCTTCTGTGCTCTCTCCCTTTTTCTTCGCTGAGAAGGATCTTTGGGAGCGAAGCGGAGTGAGGGTGCGGTTCTTTGAACCCACAAAAGTGACAAGTCCACCCATATAATTAGTACACATGTCAAATTGATAAACACACTCTTAATCACTAATTTTTTTTCCCCCAAATTACCGCTCACCCCTCTCAACCTATCTATTCCTCCCGTCCAGGAAGAGGTGGATGGGCGGCGTGGCCGCCGCCAGTGATGCATCCCCCCTCTTTTCTCCTCTTCCTCGGCGCACCCCCCTCTCCTTCCTCCTCTTCCCCCATCGATGCCTGAGCGAGGAAGAGGAGGAAGGAGAGGGAGAGTGTCGGCCTCCCTCTCAGCCCCTGTCCTCCCCTAAACAACGGCCTTGAACTGTTCGTCCATGAATGATTGAACAGTTACAGTGATGTTCGGCCATGAATACCGTCATGAGTAGAGGGGAAGAGGGAGAAGGGGGAGGGCGGTGGAGAGGGGTGTGGGCCTCCTCTCTCTCCTCCCTCCTCCCCCTCGTTACCAATGGTGGTGAGGAGGGGGAGGGCGGGGAGAGGAGGAAAGAGAGGGGAGGTCAGCGGGAAAGAGGGGCGGAGCTGAGAGGAGAGGGCGGCGACGGCAGGACGCCAGGCAAGGATCGAAGGAGAGGGCAGCGGCAGAGGGGCATAACCAGCGAGAGCAGGACGGCGAAGGAAGAGTAAGGAAGGTGAAAGTGGTGGACGCTTTAGACCTTTTACTTAAAGTTAAAATTGTTTAAAAAATAAATAGCAATTTTATAGTTTTGAAATCAGTCTACTTATCACTTTTTTAGGTTCAAATAACCGCACTCTTCAAGTGATG
The DNA here is from genome assembly GCA_038442645.1 of Agave tequilana. Taxonomy (NCBI): domain Eukaryota; kingdom Viridiplantae; phylum Streptophyta; class Magnoliopsida; order Asparagales; family Asparagaceae; genus Agave; species Agave tequilana. Next base: position 51,979 of record JAVJIF010020053.1, on the reverse strand, counting down.
GTGGTTTTAAATTAAAGAACTGGGAATATTTTATATTTATAATGAGGGGGGCCCAAGCTTTTAAGAATCAAGTTCCGCCAACTTGTGATGTTCCATGCGTCTTGGCTGGCGGGCTTGCTGGGTCTTTATTGTTTTAAACTAACTACAGCCTTCGGCCTAGTGAGACCAAAACAAACAAGTAATGAGGCAATGAAATGAGAATGAGTTCAATAGACTAAGAGGTTTCTACTCATTTCAGTAGTATTTGAATCTGACTTAAGAACTGATGATAATATAAGAGGGGTTTTTTTTTTCTTTCTTTGCAATTAACTCTTTTTCCTTGGACGTGGCTTGGTTTTGTGCAACTTCTCAAAGGCGTCCAAAAACAGACATCCACTGGGTTTCATGTATCAATGAGGACCCTCTTGGCTTTGCAGTTCATGATTTCCACCAACTCACCATTGCTTCGTCCTCGTTCCTCTTTGGATCAGTCCCTTAAGGTCTTCATTAATGAAAGCTACCACCTGATTCACCTTGTTCTTCTTGAAAGGTCACTCTAGGGAGAGGGTCTTAAATTGGGATTGTCTTCTTTGTCCCCAACTGGTGCGAGATCACATGAATAACACTCAGACATTAGTCGGCCTACTCCTTCACCATGCTCTCTTCTTGGTCTCTTCCTCTTCTTAGGTTTTGCTCAGCAGCGAGGTAATGTCGAAGGAGACCATGCTGTTGTGCGCCGATGACAACAACCGATAGAGGATCTCACAGATCTCAAACACAAAGAACAACCAAATAGATCCAAGAAGAACACACAATCACAAAGAACAAGATTTAACGAGGTTCGGCCTCAATGCCTACGTCCTCGGGGCAATCAATGGAGAGATTTATATTTAGGAAGATGATTACAATAGCTCTTAAGTCTCTTTGAATGCAAGAGAACTATCAGCTAATCCTTTTTCGCAGGCTTAAACCCTAGAAAACCCCAGCAGCCCTTAAATACCCTGCTGTTCCGCAATTTGCGGAACAGCAGATTTTTGCCCAAACCCGACTGTCGGTCGACCGGCGGGTCGACCGACCTCCCCTCCGGTCGACCCGGTCGGCCGACCGAATTTAACCGAGAGTTTGGCTGTTTACAGTCAGGGTCTTTCGGTCGACCGGGCCGGTCGACCGCCTAAGGCCCTGTGCATGTTGTGCATGTCGGTCGACCGGACCGGTCGACCGACCCTGCCTGATTCTGCTGCTGCTGTCCACTTTGCCTTCCGTCGTCGACTTCCTTGGCGATCTACTCGACGCGACCCATGGCAATCCAGCAATCCAGTCAGCTTCCTAGGTAATAATCTCTCTCTTTCCAACAATTCTCCACCTCGGCGAAAATTTCCAAATCTGAGCCGAACTCCAACGAACCCCAGTCCATCACCTGGCGAAATCGACACACGATCTCGGCTTGCGCGCACCGGTCGAAATCGACACACGATCTCGGCGAAATCGACACACAATCTCGGCTTGGAATCTTTGGCTCATCTATTCCTGGAAAACATCGCACATGTCTTCCCTGCACTTCACCTTAGGAGAATTTCCAACCTGCCGATCACTAACCGTGGCTCCCTCTCCGCAACTTCACGACCTCACGAAGACTTCCTTATGAGCCAACACTGACTCTCCACTGACTAGCTCTATCTAGTCTACCTGTCTTCCACTGACGGTCCAACCAAGTCTGCGTAGAACACACCAAACATCATCGGTTTCAACTGGATGCACACCACTCCTTATGCAAGCTCAACATCTTCTAACCGGAAGATAAACCTGTTCATCGAGATCACACCATCTCACCACTACGTGAGATCCAACTGGCCACACCACTTCACCTCTACATGAAGTCTCTTCACCTCTACGTGAAGTCTCTCCATCTCTACTTGAAGCTCCAATAGGCCACAACTCTTCACCTTTACGTGAAGATCCAAAATAACATCTCGAGAACCCAAATAGCTTCATTAGAGTTGCATCACTAAATGGCTGCGCCTTTACGGCTGCCTACGTACCTTTGCCCAAAAGGATCAAGCCAACCGTAGTTCATTAAAATGAGCTTCATCAAGCTCAAGCACTTGCATCTCTATTTGCAGCAGTGAACCTGTCTGACCGAGTCATATGAACCTCTTCCTGACCATCATGGAGAGCAACGGCCTTTAACTTCAGCTTGTCGATATCACAAGCTTGAGATCCATGCTTCTTTAACCACGACCGTGGTTTCACCTTGGTTCCATTTGCTGCAAATAACTCGACATCCTCAACAATATCGTCAATCTGTTCAGCATCACCCTTGGTATCTTGAACTCCTCCCGGTGTCACCTCCGATGAAGTCTCCTCTGATGCCGAACCAACTGGAGATGATGGAGTAGCATCAACCTCCACCCGCTGCAATCCTTCCTTGGTCTCCGTCCTCTCCACCTGCTGAGAGACAGTGGACTTCAACACTGAAGTCTCTCCAAAAGTGACATTCCTGCTCATCACGATCGGCTTCTCTTCGGGGTCCCACAACCTGTAGCTGTTCTTCTTGACACCCAAATAGACAAACCTCTTTGCTCGCGGATTCACCTTGCCACTCTTGGCACTGAAGTAGGCCGGACTTCCAAACTCCCACAGCACACCATGACCTTGAGTAGATTTCCCAGACCAAATTTCCAATGGAGCTTTACCTCCTATCGCAGTCGATATGTTCATGAGATGGCTAGCATACTCAATCGCCTCAGTCTAAAGCAACTTGTCCATTCCTGCATTAGATAACAACCTCCGAATCTCCTCCAGCAAGGGACGGATTACTTCCTTAGCCAACCCGTCTGTACCTGTTGTGAAGTGAATAGCAATACCTGTGTTCTGGCTAAACCGTAGGAACTGGTCCATGTCCTTTCCAACATTACCAATATGAAGCTCCTTTATCTTCCTACCTATTTGCCTCTCTATTCTTCCTCTCCACTTCATCAACACATCTAGGGCTTCACCCCTTTGTCTCATGGGATATATTCAAACCTGCCTAGATGAACCATCAATAAACGAGACAAAGTACCTGTGACCTCCAAGCGATGCCGTCTTAGTAGGTCCCCATACGCTCATGTGAACACAATCAAGAAGACCTTCATTGCGGTGAGTACTGGTGCTGAATTTCACCTTCTTCTTGTCCAGAACGCTGTGTCCACCTTCCAAATTGCAGGTAGCAGCACCTTCCATGGATTCCTTCTTTGCAGGAGCTTGCAAAGACCTTCCATCTTCGTGTCCGACCTTTCCCTGCCAGTCCTCCGGGCCACCTTTATCTGAAGAACTCGAAGTCTCCACCTGATCTGTCATCATACTACCCTTCAAGTAGTAAAGATTTCCTCGGCGGGCGCCCTTTATCACCACCATCGAGCCTCTGATCATCTTGAGAATACCATCTCTAACAGATATCATCATGCCCGATGCTTCCAAAGTGCCAACTGAAATAAGATTCCTTTTGAGCTGAGGTACATACCTCACCTCCTTCAACTCTCGAACTATCCCATCATCCATCTTGATGCGGAATGTACCCATCCCTTCTATATTACACGGATGGTCATTCTCCATGACCGTATAACATCCATCCAACTTCTCAAAGCTAGAAAATCAGTCCCTTTTCGGGCATACATGAAAGGTGGCTCCGCTATCTAAGATCCACTCAGCACTATCTGAGTCACAAGCAGTAGGGGTAGTAACTGAGAGAGAGAACACCGATGAGTCATCATCCGATCCATCCGCCTGTGCGAGATTCGCCTCGGTCTTTGACTCCACCTTCTTATCTTTGGCCTTAGGGCATTCTGCTTTCCAGTGTCCTAGTTCCTTGCACAAGGCACACTGATTCCTCTTCAGATTTCTGAAACCCAACCTGGATTTCGATCTTCCTCTAACCTCCTTGCCCTTCCACGATGAACTTCTGCCTCTTACTTCCAGTGCCTCCGCCGATGAGCTTGACCGTGAAGGATGCCTCTCCTTCTTCCTTGTGTCATAACTCATCAATGCAGACGACACCTCATTATAATCCAAACTCTGCCTTCCATTAATGAAGGTCAGTGTGAATGTCTCGTACTCCTCTGTAGGAAGTGAATTCAGAAGAATGACCGCCTTGTCTTCCTCTTCTAGCACGACATCCACGTTTATCAGATCTGTAAGAAGCTTCGTATATCGGTTGATGTGCTCATTTACTGTGCTCCCCTTCTTCATCCGAAACTGATACAGCTTACTCTTAAGCTGCAACCTGAACTCTACACTCTTCGTCAGGTACTTCTTTTCAAGGGTTTCCCACAGTTTTTTCGCTGACGTCTCATGTTGCACAAGGTATTTTATGTCTTGTGACAAGCATGAACGTATCAAGCCACATGCCGACCTGTTCATCTTCGCCCACTCTTCATCAGTGGTAGTGTTCTTCTTCTTCGCCAATAGGAGAGTATTCTCGAGATTAGATGCATTCAACGCATCCATAATCTCGCATCTCCACATCCCGGAGTTATTAGTGCCATTGAACATAAAAACTTCAATCCTTGGGTGAGAGTTCATTGTTCTAACAGATGCAGTTTCTTCTGCCATTGAGATTTCCCTGATCCTCTATCTATGCGGAAGATCAACTAACTTGAAATAGATCTATACACAGATAAAATATGATTTTTACCTTTCCCTTGAAACCCTAGATCGAGTTTCTCACCAGATCTACTCCACCACGGATTCAACGAGCCCTCCTTGAGTCCTTCTGAGATCGACACACGATCTCCTCGAACACCCAATACCTCAGATCTGAGATCGACACACGATCTCCACCGGATCCGATCTCGAGCCCTCCGAATCCTCAAAAAATCCCAAGAGCAACCTAGATGCTCTGATACCACTTGTTGTGCACCGATGACAACAACCGATAGAGGATCTCACATATCTCAAACACAAAGAACAACCAAATAGATCCAAGAAGAACACACAATCACAAAGAACAAGATTTAACGAGGTTCGGCCTCAATGCCTACGTCCTCGGGGCAATCAATGGAGAGATTTATATTTAGGAAGATGATTACAATAGCTCTTAAGTCTCTTTGAATGCAAGAGAACTATCAGCTAATCTTTTTTCGCAGGCTTAAACCCTAGAAAACCCCAGCAGCCCTTAAATACCCTGCTGTTCCGCAATTTGCAGAACAGCAGATTTTTGCCCAAACCCGACTGTCGGTCAACCGGCGGGTCGACCGACCCCCCTCCGGTCGACCCGGTCGGCCGACCGAATTTAACCGAGAGTTTGGCTGTTTACAGTCAGGGTCTTTCGGTCGACCGGGCCGGTCGACCGCCTAAGGTCCTGTGCATGTTGTGCATGTCGGTCGACCGGACCGGTCGACCGACCCTGCCTGATTCTGCTGCTGCTGCTATTTTCTGCTGCTGTCCACTTTGCCTTCCGTCGTCGACTTCCTTGGCGATCTACTCGACGCGACCCATGGCAATCCAGCAATCCAGTCAGCTTCCTAGGTAATAATCTCTCTCTTTCCAACACATGCCAAACCAGTGCTTATATGCCTTCTTCCGGCTTGCAACAGTTGTCTGTCTCGTGCCCATGGTCTTTGCGGTACTCACAGTACTTTGCTTATCCCTCTTGTTTGGATTTGACTTCATCAGAGGAGGAGCTCCTTAGGTAACCCTCTTTCTATATTTGTATTAGAACGTGGGATCTTGCAGATTCTAATAGAGTGAACTGCATGAATCTCACAGGAGGGATATATTTTCTTCTCAGGTCGCTTATGTTCCTTATTTTCGACTTTCTTCACTTGTTCTTCTCTTTTTCGGTGTTCATATATATATCTCAATTGGCTAATCGTGTCCTCCGCATCATCTGGAGGCAAGGTCGAAACGGAGGCGGTTAGCTTCAAATTCCCAGTTCCATTCATGGTGGTGGTTGTCGCCATATTGAGACTTACCTCTGTCCAATTGGGTTAGTTGCTAGTAACAGAGGCATTAACCATATATTTTTTTTGTTCATGTATTGGAATTCTAGATTGTGAAATTAGAGTTGGCCATTGAAATATTCATTCAGCAAGTGAACAGGGGAGTACAACATGATCTCTCATTTACTTTATCTAGATGACATGCTCATTTTTTGTACGGAAGACAAGAAGTCACTCAAGGAACTTGGTTGGCTTTTTCTTCATTGCAGCTGAACACAGGTCTAGCCATAAACCAGAACAAAAGCAAGATATATTTTAGCAGAGGATACAAGAAAAAAGATGATTTAATGATCATTCTGAGATTTAGCTCTGGTCATCTGCCTATTAAATATTTGAGGCTTCCCCTTACTATTAATTACCCCAAAGCCACATATTCTCTTGGCTTCATAGGCAAAAACAATATGAAAGTTCAAGATTGGTTGATGAGAACACTCTTTTAAGAGGTGATATAGGCTACCATCGATAGTATTTGGAACGCAAATACTATCCATGTGGGCCATGCCCAGCACATGAGGCACGTGATGTGCCCAAAGTGGACCATAGCCCACCGACTGTCTCTGCTGAACACTATAGAACCAACTTCCTCAGGTTCGAGAAGCACAAGCCAAGCTGCATCCGGCCCTCTAGGCTCCAGCCTAGAAGAGGCCATGCCCCACTACCTCAGCCCAACTACGTCGGGCCCTAGGTACAGGCAAACTCGGGCCCTAGGAAAAAACCATTTGATAAGATTTTGTTATAATAGAGTAAATATTATCCATGAAAATGTTTGGGTTCGCAAGACTAATCTTGTAAGACCCAAAAAAGATTTGGATACCAAAATCTGCAACTATATCTATTAATATAGGTACACATCAAGGTCACGCGACGTAGAGAGCAATAATATCTTGATAGCAGTTGCTCGAGACTTATGACGTAGGATGTCAACAATTTTACAACGCTATCAAGAACGTGTGAATGTGGCACCATCATCTTTGGAGATGATTCGAAAAGAAAAATCATTGTAAAATTTTTTCCACCTCCTTTAATAAAAAATGTAGCTCTTGTTGATGGTCTAATATATAAGCATAAATCAGTAATGTGACAAAGGCTTAAACGTTATATTTGATTCTATATATTGTAGAGTAGTTGATGATTGTGATGCATGTTTATTTGTTAGTCATAGGGAGAATAATGATTGTGCAATTGATATGCTTAATCTAGTTAGTAATATAACTTGTTTGACAGCCATCGATGAAGAACCTTGATTATGACATAAGAGATTGGGTTATATTTCTTTTGATCATCTCTCTCGTATTGGTTCTAAGGATGTAGTTAGAATTTGAAAAGGATCGCATTTTGTGATGCTTGTCAATTCAGAAAGCAAACAAAATTATCTTTCAAGTCAATTACGGATATCATGACTACTCGTTCGTTAGAATTGATACACATAAATTTATTTGGCCCTACCAAAGCTAAGATGTAACGCCCCGATCCCTCGGGTACGGAGACGTTACTACTATAATATATGTGGTCAAAAATACCCTCACATATATACGCTAAGCATCAGTACATATAAGAATCAGAGTTCGAAAACACATGGGGTATTATACATTTCAACATATGAGTACAATTATAAAGTTATCACCAGATGTGACACAATGTTACAAGAATATTACATCACCGATAGGCGCAAAATGTTAGAATACAAAGGGATATACAAGTGTGAATAGTACAAAGGGCGCTCACGAGTTACAGAATGAGAACTCGAGAGACGTGCAGGGGGCCTGGAAGGATAGGGCTCAGGACAGTCTGTCGATGATCCACGCTACCGCTGCACATCTCTGATAACTGGAGGAATCCACAAGCTTCAAGCTCCGAGATCTAGACATGAGAATCCAGGAGAGTCAGAACTCCCCAACGAGTGGTATTGCGAATGCCAAGTGGCGTGCAAAAATAAGCACACGTGTATCGATAAATTCAAATCTTAAACATGCATTGAAAACAGTATCATGAGCATATGCATATAGAAGCAGATAGAGAGATAGTAAATGATCACAAGTAGGAAAAATGCATGGTATAATAAGATAAGAGTAGAAGATCAGTGGAATAGAACACAAGTGATAAGGCAGAATGTAAGCAGCTATAATATGATAATAATCATAAAGCCAAAAATCCGATGTAAAACCTGATGAAAGCAAACTCATCAAACATACAACGAATTATTAGTTGGCATCTTTTAACATTATTATTACTCGTCCTACCCAGATGTCTAGATATGTGGACTTGCGTCCCAACACACATACATCCACATTTGAGTAAAGTAAGGTTGTTATTGGAAACTAACGGGGGTATCAACGAACAATATTTATAGTGGGTCTCGTGCATGCCCGGGACCACCCAAGGCGTTCCATTGCTGGTGTATGGAACCAGCCGCAAGGCGTATAGGAGGGTCTTATAGGATGCTCTTATCAAGATGGTACCAAAAAGGAGGGAGCGCTCCCCTCGGTCACCTGGAGGCCCTCAGGTCAAACTGGAAGATTTAGTTGCACAACATACCTAATACCACTGTAAACACGAACACATATTGATATCCGTAAGTTTTTTCCGACCCAATGTAAGTTGTCCATTTTTATAATTTATTAGATAATTATCAGATTTCGGAAATGAGCATGAACAAGTCATGAGTATCAGGAGTACCGTTTGTACTAGAATATATCAGGATGTAAACAAGATATCAGGTCATCATTCTCGTTACCGTGATAATTATAAGATTTGGGTACGTCATGCCGAATGTTAGGGGATAGCATAACATGAAGGTGATATTAGGCAGGTGACACGTCAAGCTATATAGAAAAATAGTACCGATATACGAGATCAGTATAAATACCGAAACCATGCAGTTTCAAGAAAAACAGTATGAATAAGATTTCAAACTCTTCACAACCAGTAATAGAAGAAAAGATAAATTGACGAGCAGGTAATTAGTAAGCAAGCAAACATCCAAGCGGAGCTAAGTAAGCTGGAGGTACGAACAACAAACAGTATTTAACACTAGAGCGCCTGCCGGACCTACTGGAATGACTCGGCTTAGAAGGTGAGTTTAAAATCAGGCAGAATTCCGTCTAGACGAATCTAGTGGTAAAGCGCTGAGCGCTAAGCATGCCTACCAGCCGGAGCTGAGAGACCTAATAGTCTAAGCGCACTTCTCTTTCGAGGAAGTGGGCGAGAGTCCGGAGGCTAAAGTACGCTCGTGGTTTAAGCACACTCTCGATAGCTACCACAAAACCCATAAAGGTGAAGGCCTAAAACCAATTGGGTACCTAGCGCAGAAGTAGGCATAAATCCAGAGTTGGTACAAGGGTACCTGTATGAGATTTTAGTACCACAAGAGCATGCATAAAAGCGTGACAATATCTAAACTACCGTGGAGTGGGGAAGCCCAGAGGCTGATACCAAAGGCTGAGTAAAGAGCCCGGAGGCTAAACGTAGCTCGGAGGCTGGGTACAATACCTACAGAAGTGTTAGTGTCAATCATACCATGTAATAAGGCAGTAATAGACAACATCACAGGCATGACATATGTAAAAAAATAAGCTACTCTAGTACAAGCATTCGTCACAGGCATAAACATGTATAGTACTGGACACTTGGCCACATATAAATACAAGGGTACCACCCCAATACAAAACACATGCAAATACAGAATAAAAATACATGTCGACCCGACGAAAGCGGGGAAACCCAAAACGAGGCGAGGACACTCGCCTAAATCCCAAAAAATGCCACGAAATCCCAGAGTCCAAAACACGCACGCACACCACCAAAATATATATTAAAATATATAAATATTTAGAGAGAGAAATAGAATAAGAGAGAGGAGAGAGAAAGCAAGAGAAAAAGGGAGAGTTAGAGAGAAAGAGAAAGATAGTGAGAGAAAATTTAGAGAGAGAAAACGAATAGGAGAGAAAGAGTGGGACGGTAGAGAGAGATAGATAGATGAGAGGGAAAGGGGAGAGAGAGTAGAGAAAATTAAGAGAGGGGGGAGAATGTAGCGGGAGAGCGAGTGAAAGTGAGAGAGAGAAAAAGGAGGAGGCAACAGCCCCCCTCTAGGCACGGCCTCGCCCAGCCAGGCCGTGGCCCAGCCAGGCCGCCGGGGTGGCGCCGCCAGCCTCTGTCGGTGATCGGAGGCCGATGGTGGCACACGGCCACCTCCAAGGAGGAGGGGGAAAGTGAATGGGGGTGTTGTGGTGGAGAAAGTGGTGAAGATGAAGGTGGTGGATTTTGGTGGTTATTGTTGAGGAGGAGGAATTGGGGGGGAGAGGGAAGGTTGGAGTGGGGCTCGTCGTCACCGTGGTCGTGGCCTGGGGCATCACCAACGTGATGGGGAAGGTAGTGGTGGAGTTGGAGTGGAGATGGTGGTGGAATGATGAAGATGGAAGTGGAGGAGATGGTGGTGTTTATTGGAGGTGAAATTGGAGAGGAAGAAAGAAGTAAAGAGAGGAAGAGATGGTGGGGGAGTGGTGGCCGTCAGCCATAGGGAGTCGGAGGGAGCGCCGGAGTTGGGGGGCGCTGATGTGGCGTCGGTCATGTGGAGAAGAGAAAGGGAGAAATTAGAGTGAGGGGGAGAGAGATTAGAGAGTTGAGAGAAAACTTTAGAGAAGAAAGTTAAGAATTTGACGGGGGGAGAGAGAGGAAAGAAGGTGGGAGAGAGGAGGCGCCGTTGGTTGCAGTGGAAGAAGAAAGAAGGGAAAAAAAGAAAAGACAGGAGAAAGAAAGAAAGAAGAGAAGAAAAGGGAAGAGAGAAAAAGGAAAAAAGGAAAAGAAAAGAAAAGAAAAAGAAAAAGGGTGATGGGAGGGGATGTGACTGGGCCCATGTGGGGGGAGTGGGCGCCAGTGAAGTGATGGGGTAAAAGAAAGGAAAAGAAGAAAGAAAGAAGGAAAGAAATGAAAAGATTGCAAAAATAATAATATTATAATAAGTCGGGAAATATCGACTATTTCAGAAAATTCTCAAAAACACTCAGAGGTAGAAAATATCATCCCGAGGAATAATACAAAATCATTTTTTAGAAATAAAATTTCATTTTCAAATTAAAAATCTTGAAGTTAACCGTCGATACCGGTCTACACCAGTTCGGCCGGATTTTGATAAATTCTGAAAAATATCAGAAAATATATTAAAGAAGAAAATATGATTTTAAAAAGTAATATGAAAGCAGAATCTAAAAAATTCAACTCTGATTGTGAACTAAAAATTCTAGAATCAACCAGCGGTACTGGCCGACACCAAATCCGGTAGAATTTTGATAAATTCAAAAAAATCTTAAAAATGTATTTAGATAGAAAATGTGATTTTAAGAAATATATGAAAGTCATTTCTAAAATTTAACTCCATTTATAATTAAAATAATCTGAGAATCGATCAGCGGCACTGGTCGACACGGTTTGAAGATTTTGCAGAATAATTCTGAAAATTTTCAAAAAATTATGAAAAATCTAAAATATTAGAAAACATTGTTTGAAACTAAAATTGGTCAAATCTAACTATTAGAAAGATTAAATCGAGTAATATACTAGGATCGGGTCCCTAGTTCAGATTAAGGCTGACTCCGAGTCCACGAATCCGGATCCAATGCAAGATAATCACATAATTAATCATAAAACAAAATAATTACGAGATTTAAATCAAAAAATATGATCAAAAAATCTGAATTCATATCTAAGTACGTATTACGGGAACGGGGTGTTACATAAGAGTTTTGGGGAAATCAACATGTGTATTTTCTTATTAATGATTTTTCTAAATACACATGAGTTTTCTTCATATAGCACAAAGATGAAGCTCGCTCATAGTTCAATGTCTTTTGCAAATGAGCTGAAAAGGAAAAAGATTCATCTATAGTTGTGTTCCTAGTGATAGAGGTGATGAGTTTGTAAATCACTCTTTCATTACATATTGTGAACAATTTGACATTAAGTATGAGTTCTCTTATCTTAGAACTCCTTAACAAAGCAGAGTTGCTGGAAGAATAAGACATTGTAAGAGACACCTTTTGAGATATACCACTTGCGCAAACCTAATGATTCATATTTTAAAGTTTTTGGTTGCAAGTGTTTTATATTAAATACAAAGTATGCTTTGAGAAAATTTGATGTGAAATTATATGAATGCACATTTATTGGTTATTGTTCTACTAGTAAGGCGTAGTCTTTATTAGAACTACTTTGACTATTGAAGAATCTATACATGTTAAGTTTAAAGAATCTAACATGTTTGTTAAGAATATTGTAGATTCTGAAATTGAGTTTGTAGGAGAAGATTTGGAAAGGATATCTCTCAAGGATGCATCTACCAAAAGAAAATTAAGCAAAACAAATTGAAGAAGTACAAGAAGAGCAATAAGAGGAAGTCGAATCACTACCTAAAGATTGGAGATACGCTTCAAGTCATCCTAAAGAACTCAGCAACAGCGATGTATCAAAGGGGGTAAAACTCGATCCAAATTGCATTATATATGCAGTAATTTAATTTTTATCTCTCACATAGAACCTAAGAATATCCATAAAGCTGAATTCTATTCATAATGATTGCTTGCCATATAAGAAGAGCTTAATCAATTTGAGCGTAATCAAGTGTGAAAAATTATTTCTAGACCCAATGATAGGCCAATTATTAGTACTAAGTGGGTATTTAGAAATAAGATAGATGAGTCTGGTAATGTATTTAGAAATAAGGCTAGCTAGAGGCCCAAGATTACAATCAAATTGAGAGAATCAATTTTAAGAAGATTTTTACACCGGTTGCACGGCTCGAAGCCATTCACATGACTCTAGCTTGTGCATGCTATAAAGATTTTAAACTATTCCAAATGGATGTCAATAATGCGTTTCTAAATAGATACATAGAAGAAGTGTAATGTGAAACAACCCTCTGGGGTTTATTGATCCTATACACTCCGACTATGTATTCAAATTAGAAAATCTCTTTGTGGTTTGAAACAAGCTCCAAAAGCTTAGTATAAAAGGCTTAGCAATTTTTTGAAAAAGGGTTTTGCTAAAGACAAATTTGATATCAAATTATTTACTAAGCATATTGGTAATAATATCTTAATTATTCAAATATATGTTGATGATATTATTTTTTAATCTACTAATGAGTTGTTGTATAAGAAATTTGGCGTATGAAGGATGAATTTGAGATGAGTATGATAGGCAAGCTCAAATATTTCCTCAGACTATAAATAAAGCAGTGATGAGATATTACTGAACCAAGCCAAGTACAAAAAAAAATTAGGCTTGAGAATGCTAAGTAAAATTCCCATGATCACTGCTACTAGGCTTGAACATGGTAAAGATGTTAATGTTAAGTTGTATAGAAGCATGATAGGAAGCTTATTATATTTGACCGCTAGTAAGCCTATCATCATGTTTAGTGTATGTTTATGTGTTAGATTTCAATCGTGTCCCAAAGAGTCGTATCTAAATGCGATAAAGCGTATTATTAAATATCTAATGGTCGACCGAAGGAGTACTGTCGAAAGTGTCAATTTCTAGGAAATTGTCTCATTTCATGGTCCCCCAAGAAATAAAATTTGGTTGCATTCTCCATTGTCGAGGCTGGGTATGTTGCAGTAGGATCTTGTTGTGCACAAGTTTTCTGAATCAAACATACCCTCTAGAACTATGATTTGCATTTTGATCACATCAAGCTTTTTTTGATGACACAAGCACGATACACATGACAAAGAATGCAATCAACATAGTAAAACCAAGCATATTGAAATTATGTTTCATTTTCTGAGGGACCACTTTGAAAAAGGTGATATTGTATAGATTATGTCCCTACTGATATGCAACTTGCTAATATTTTCACAAATTCACTGAATTTCAGTAGATTCTCTTTGATTTGTGGTGAATCAAATCTTTGCATACTTGATAATTGATTTCATGCATCTTTACTATATGATACATTGGGCCTGTTTAGTTAAGGGTGGAAGTGAGGAAGTGAGGAATTGAGGAAGTGATAATAATTCCCTTTGGAACTTGAGAATTGGTTAGTAAGTTTTTCGGTGTTAGGATGTTGTTGGGAAGTGTGATTTGGAAAATATTTTATCTTTTCTGATATTTGGATGGTAATGTGAAAGTGAAAGTGGAAAAGTTGACCACAAAGTTGATCGTAAAATAATATTAAAATAAAAATTAATTTAGAAAAATAAAAAATGGACTGTAATTAGAATGCAAGTGAGATTTACATGATCAAAAAATTAACTGTTTTGTGCTACAACTTATTACAAATGAGATTTGCATGACCACAAAATTAACTGTAGCACTCTGAAAGTGAGGAAATGATTGTGTAAAAGAGAAAAGAGAAAAGAAAAAGGGGTTTTCTTATTTTCCTTTTCCGGTGTTTGGATAGATAGGGAAGTGAACAATTATACTTCCCTATTTCCTTACATCCGTCTACTTCCTTGCAACCAAACAGCCCCATTATTGATATATTGAAAATGCAACTTAGACAACACTTGCATTTGAGACAGAGCATCCAGAGCAACAAGACGTCTGAGCAACAATTATTTTGTTTGATTACCCTTTGTTAATGGATGGACAAAAGCGAGGAGAACTATTTTGGAATTATATTGCATGTTTTAGTATTTTGGATGCTTTTTCATATTTTAGATGTATTTTTGTGATAATGAGGCTTTATGTATTTTAAACTTGTTTATGTCATGAAATTGGTTTGTAATAACTTATTATGAGGCAACTTCATGTCTTAGATATATACTTTGTAATCTTATCAGATAGATGTGTATGCATCATTAGTAGATGTTTCATATCGAGCTTTGTTGAATATATCTATGTTTAGAATGTATGCGTGAATTTAGGGGGAGTTTTGATAAACTCTTTTTAGATCCATGCATATATAACTCCATGAGTTTTGTCATCATCAAAGAGGGAGAGATTGTTGGCCCAAGAGTACAATCACTCTTGTTTTGATATTTCATAACTCATTGGTTAAAGGAATAATGATCTTGAGGTGTTTTACATTGTCTACATGTTATTCAACATCATAGCTTAAATCTTAACTTTAACAAACGTATCATAAAATATGTCACTTTGAAAATTGAAGCTTAAGAGTTCAAATTCAAGTTAAGAGCTCAATAAAAAGACTTCATATTACTTTAAAAAAAACTCATGTTTGTAAGATGGAATTTTGTTAAAGTTTTAGATTATAGAATTTGGAAGCTCAAGCCTTTATATGAACACACATACATTTCATATATATATATATATATATATATATATATATATATATATATATATATATATATATATATATATATATATATAGTGTTCTAAAAATCGGTTTCATTGTTCGTGCGGTCCAACACTGAATAATGATTAATCGGGGATTAATCGGAGATTAATCGGGGATTAATCGTTTTTGAAAATTTTAATATATTTAATTATATTTATACACAACTACATATGAATATATACAGTTAATTGTTGAAAATACCTAAATATTATACAAGATAATATCTAGATATGAAGTCATAAACCATGATATGATAAACAAGATAATATGAATAAATAGTAAAAAAGAAGTAAAGAACTTATCTCTTCACATTAGTAATCCAATATTTCAAATTTTGCAACATAAATATAAATCAAAGAGCTTACTAGCAAAATAAGATAAATAAAAAAATTAGTCAATTTATCAACCAAAATAATGAACTTTAAAGAATTATGGAGAAAGATTGCTAAATAAGTTAATTTGAAAAATAATCAAAAATAATAAAACATACACTTTATGCAAAATATACAATAATAAAATATCATATAATTCATCTACTATTTAATAAATAACAATTCATCTACTATTTAATAAAAGATCATTATCAAATCATCAACATTACAACATAAACTATTTAGCGATCCAACATAGACAAAGCGAAGTTTTTCAAATAAAAAACATATGTAATACCTAAATAATTAATTGGGGATTAATTGGATTAATCGGGCATTAATCGGAGATTAATCGTTTTGGACCCGATTAATCACCCGAGCGCATAATCAGAGCGATTAATGTAATATTAAGCGGGTTGTCACCGAATAGGATTAATCGGCCAATTAATCCGATTTTTAGAACTCTGTGTGTGTGTGTGTGTATAAATTAATTATAAAATAAATTTGAAGTATTGTTTCTCAAAAGATAATCTTAGCTATTGACAAAAGTTGATTTAATAGATGTTAAATATCAAAAATAAGTCTATTTGGTTGGAATATGTTTTGAATTTATTCCATACATATCAGCGCTTGAAAGATCTTAAAGAAACCTATTTTTGTATAATTTATAAGTTAAAATTGTGTTAAATAAAGTTTTGAAAAAGCCTTTAAAAAATTTCCAAGATTTTTGACAATCCTATGTAGGACTTTCGAAGACAGATACTCAGTATGCATGACACTGATTTTGGGCTGAAGTATTTTCGACAGCCCTGGTACATATTTTCGGCAAGTTTTTCCAGAAAGTTAGATTGTTGTAGAATAGCCTCATTTTCGAAAGTTTTCCTTTATTTTTATTATACTTAACCATTTTCAATAGCTCATAACTTATTTCCAACAGCTTTTTCCAGAGAGTTGGGTTGATTGCAAAACTGGCTCATTTTAACAGCTTTTCTTTGAAAATTGACCACTTTTGAAAATGACTTTTTATAGACCTCTTTTAGCTTTTGAAAACAACTTCCAGTTTTTTTTTTTTTTTTTTTAAATATAGCTGTTTGTTACCATTACTGTCGAGAATGGAAGACCTGTTTTTACCGTTTTTGACAGATTTTTCTGATGATTTTTAGTAACAATTTAATTTTATTTGCCATAAAAATGAGTTTTTGCTATGTTTTTTAACAAGCAATGAGCTATCATTTGATCTATTATCTGAGAAAAATTCCCACAAGTTTCTTTGAGTTTAGTTGAACTTTCTCTTCATTTTTTATTGTTTCCTGACGCACAAGCTTGAGCGTTCATATTCTTTAGTCTTAGCTATAGATTTGTTGCAGCTGTGAGTGTTTCTAGTGATCAAGTGTGGTCACAAATTCTGTTATTTTTGTAGTAGTGAACCTCTAGCGAGATAGTAATTGTAGGAGTTGCGGCTCCGAGTAGATCTTCGAGGGATCGTTGTTGTACACATTAGTACGGTCTCGCAAGTCATTGATAGTGAAATTTCTCTACAGGAGTTCCACAGGAGTAGGAGACGGGATGTAGATTTACAAATTGAGTCTCGATAATACATCGTATTTGCAGAGTTTGCTTATTATAAACTCTCTCTTATTCATTATTTCTGTTTATTGTTTTTATTATTGTTCATTGTTAACTACAGTAAATTGTTAGTTAATTGCTTCTTTAATTTCCATATTATTTGATTAGCATCACTGATTCGCCCCCTTCTAAGTGATTGTCATAGAAGTCCAATGAAAAATCCACATTGCTAATTATGATCTAATAACCATTAACTATCTAAAAAACAGATTTCAAGATGAGGAGAAAACTCATCTGTTTCTTTTGTCATTAGGGTCTCAAGGGAAATGAGAGAAGAACTGGAGAAATTGATTTACCTCTAGCATTTGAGCCTTCCATATACGATTGGGATTTAGATATTTCCCACCTCAAATCTTTCTTATTTGCGTTTTCTCGCAAAACTACATTTGTATTATTTTTAGTACTGGTAGTGGTATACTGAACATGTGTTTTGCCCTTTTTTTAACAGCACCCCCAACACGCCCTTCATGTATTTTGCCCTCCCCTAACTTCTCTCCTTTGGTCTAATATTTCAATTCGATCATGAGTTTAATGCATTTTTTTCCTTAAAAGAAAAAAAATTGTATAGTTTAATACCTAAACAGAAAATATGTGATCCTAACTTTTCATTTATTATTTCTTGAAAGTTTAATTGTTGCCAGTGAGGTTTAGATCATTGATAAAGAGGTGAGAGTGAGTTGTGGGGAGTTCTAGGGATCAAGTCCGACAAAACAGCCTAATATTAAAAAATATAGATGTTTGTATTATGTACGCATATAATAGTAGTTTTAGGACTCTTTCATATGAGGGAGCCTATATAAGGCCTCTTTTGAATAATTTGTAGTACACTTGTTGATTTTATAAACTTGTGGATAAAATGTTCTGATCTTCCCAAGTTCACTAGGGTTATAGTGCCATGTGGTAGTATGTGCCTAATACGGCTTCCATTACATCAAAGAATTCTTCAATTTTCCCTATTTAAAAATATATATTACAATGGTTTAAGTGCACTAATTCATATGAATTATGTTTCATCATGTACAGCCTTTCCATACTCAGAAAACTTGATGGATAGAATGTTCTAAATCAAATGTCAATCAAAATTTTAACTTGATCAGTCTTCAATTTGACTTGTTGCAATACCATCTTCTGTGGACTAAACACAATCTGTTCTGACCCTCCTGCAGCCCTATTCATCGACTGCATAATCTACATGGAATTATATGTTTACTACTTTCTTGTCACACACAATGAATCATGCATATTTTCATTCTCTGATGGGTGCATTACATACGATGGTGACATCTTCCGAGCTATAGACTTGATCCTACATCTCCAAACATTGACAAATGACAATACATCTTATTTCGTTTCTATGGACCAAATACTGTATGTCGGTCTTGTGGGAACCTTGTTCTGCCTTAATCTAGATAAAACACTGAAGAATATGTTGGTGTTATGGGAAACACAAATCTTCCTCTACAAACTGCCAAAGCAAATAACTTTATAGAATGGCCAGTCGATGTAAAGTGCAAACCCGTCTTATTTGATGTTGATATATTTTTCGCACACAAGTTAATGTGCCGGCTTAGAAGAAATTTTTATACAGATAAGATTGACCTAAAATATTCAGTGGATATTGTTATTGATAGATTTTTTCTGATGTCTCATTCCCTTGGAGCCATCGATCTTTTGTTTCATTTTGCCATTAATGCAGGGTTTGGGGACTGATCTTGTCCCTTTTCTTTAGCACAAGAGGATCAATATTTCGAATAATTCATATACACGCGTCAATTGAATACAGAAGCTAGTTAGCTGTGGATAAGAAATAATGCAGCTTGAATATTGTACAAGTACTGGATAAGCATTAGTTATGTCTGATGCAGTTCTATATAAGTCCAATACTTTGAAAAGTTGCCTTGAAAATAACTACCCCATAGACAACAAAGAGCTTGGGACAATTGACAACAAGGCATCTCACGTTATGAAACTAAAGACACATCAACGTAATTAAATTACGATATTAATATATGTGTCGGACTAAAATTTCGTTATGTGAAATGCTAAAAAGATGCTCAGTACTGGCAAAGGGGGAGAATTACCAAAAGAAAGTTAAGGTGAATTCTATTTCTGAAGAATTTGGTTGCATGAAATACTTCAGCTCTTAAAATACTGCCCCGAAAGCATAACGTGTCCTTTTCAAGACAAGATTTTTAGTTCACAAGTTAATCTGCTGGCTGTGAAGAATCTCTTACACCAATCGGCCTAAAATTATTCATCATGTTATTATTATTGGCAGATAATATCTGATATCCCTTCCCTTTGGAGTCATCGAACTGCATGAAACGTCGTGTTGTTTTCTACACCTTAGTGCCAGGTCTGGGGAGCACTCTTTTCTGGCACAAGAGAATCAATGCTTTCCTGTTGTATATCCCATTTTATCATATGAGAAGGGGATATTGTGTAAGTTTATTTGTGGTGCATTCTTATATAATTCATATGCTTGGAGCTGTTTCCTTGAGTCCTATAGCCAACGAAGAGCTTGAGACAATTTACAGCACAGCATGTCATGTTTTAAAGTTATATACATGTCATCACAATTAATCTATAATGTTAATTTGACTCTTGGATTTGTTATGTTATTTGGTATTGGATAATGCCGGCAGATGCTCAGTGAAATGGTAAAGGGGAAGAGTTACCAAATGGGTGTCTTGGTTTCGAACCCTGAAAGAGGCACTAGCCTTCACTCAATTTCTTCAAATTTGGGTACATGAAATGCTATAGCTTTGGAGACATGATCCTTGGAAGCATACCATATTGATCGGACTGTATGTTTAGAGCTTTACATTCAGTGCTTCCAGGTTTTCCTTCAGTTATTACAAGAGTGGTCCATTAAACTTAAGACAGTTAACCTGAAATGTTTTTCTGGAAATCCTCTTTTTTCTTGATCATTGGTGCGAATTTTTGAGACGGAATAGCTCAGGTTCTAACTAATCCAAGATTTGGCTCAGAAAATTTGAAACAAAGACTTAGTCTCACATCTAGACAAACATGTAAACCGATTATTTACGACCTCAACCTTCTCTACTTGGACAGGGTAAAATTAAATAAGACATAACTGTAAACTACAACCTATCCACATTTTAAATAAGAGGACCAACATTTCTAGTCTTTAGGGTTGTCAGTTGTTTACAATTAAACATACTATACAGTACCTGATCACTCAATAGCTAGTCCATGCATTTCATTTTGTAATCATAGTCTTTCCAAATTGCGATTATTCCAGGTGTCATTTCAAATGTCGATAAAATTTTCCTTGGATTAGAGGATAATTGCAGCGGACAAGACAATCTGTGCCGTGTCAGAATATCCAATGTTCGTCATTTGTCCACCTGTGCTTGGCTTCTCTTTGTTTTCTCCAAATTCAATGCCCTTGAAAGTGGCCCGAGAAATTTGGGTTGTCACAGTTTCTCCCAACAAATCCTGCTAGTTATTTATCCGACAGCACTGTTACCAAATTTCTCTATAAAAGGCTCCTGAGTCCTCAGTGTAGTACCAGACTCCAACTTTCTCTTCTTGTTTCTTCACCACCCTTCTCCTCTTGTTTCTTATCCTCTCGTCTTTGTGTAAAGAAATTTAGTTTTGTTCTGAATGGAGAGTTTAGCTGTAGGTGACTCTCAATTCCCTCCAGGGTTTCGATTCCATCCAACAGACCAGGAGCTCATCATTCACTACTTAAGAAACAAGATCACTTCTTTCCTGTCTCCAGTGACCTGTATAATTGCAGACGTCGACATCTACAAGTTCAACCCCTGGGAACTCCCTGGTAATTAACTCTTCTCCAGTTTTCCTTCCTGTCTGCCAAACTCTCTGTACCTTTTCCATCCTCTATGGGAGTCCAGGAGTCTTTTTGCATAGGGAAAATGTGTCTGTTTGTCACTGTTTAGAGTCTTTAGACAACTTTGGCTAGAGCTACAAATTCAACTGATGGTGGGGAATTATTTTGATTAAACAACTGATGGTGGTTGATCTAAGAATCCATGCATAACAATAATATTTTGAAGTTTCTTTTAGGGATATTTGTCAAATTCTAGTTGGAAGCACATATGATAATGATGAGAGAGAAAGGCATGTATATGTCTAATATAATTGTAGTGCTAATATTTGATGAATACAAGTTAACATCAGAAAGTAATGGGCTAAATGATTTGGTAAACTGTGATATCATCAGACTTTTGGCACTATTATTGTGTTAACATAGTTGACTTAATTTGATCAGGCAAAGCATTCTTTGGGGAAGATGAATGGTTCTTCTTCAGCTCAAGGGATCGGAAATATCCTAATGGATCACGACCCAATAGGGCAGCAGGATCTGGATACTGGAAGGCAACAGGCACAGACAAGCCCATCCTCGCGGCTGGTGGGTCCCAGTGCCTGGGTGTGAAGAAGGCCCTCGTGTTCTACAAAGGCCGGCCGCCAAAGGGAATCAAGACTGATTGGGTCATGCATGAGTACCGCCTGCTCGAAGAGGCCAACTCTTCTTTATTGCCCAAACACCGGGGTTCCATGAGAGTAAGTCCTTGTTTGCTTTCTCTTGCTGTCTTTATGGCTCTCTGTTTTTCCCCCTCTTAATCCTACTCACATCTTTCGTTGTATTTACTCTTGTTTCAGTTAGATGACTGGGTTCTTTGTCGAGTACGACAAAAAGGCATCATACCCACACATACAGAAGATAGTCGTGAGAGTTTAGACCTAAGCAATCCTTCTGCCCCCAAAAACACTGAAGAATTGACAAACAACGAGAAGAATTTGTCCGAATGGAGCGACTACAAACTTCTGGCGCAGCTGCTTGATTCTCAACTGGAGGGCAGTGAGAGCAGATCCGAGAACTCGGACTTGGACTCGGGCAAATCCTCTGGTCTCAACAATACGGCTTCAAGTGGATGTGCATCACAACAATTGGTTTCTTCAATGCTCAACTCAATCAAAAGAACACTATCGTTTGGTGTAATGGACGAGCTCATGTTGCTGCCCCCGAACAAGAGAGTCCACTACTGGAGTAGTGATTGTCATCAGTTGTCGCCAGATGAGTCAGTTTCTGTGGATCAGGCATTTCCTGAATTCTTGAATTGATCCTGTATCAGAAGTTTGAAAATAAGTTTTTGCTCAAGGTTTAAAGTTACAGTAAAACCTGCGCAGGATGAATAGCTAGGAAATATTTAGAGGTCAATTTAGATTTTATTATTCTAATGTATAATATCTGAAATATTTAGAGGTCTATTTAGCTTGATCAAGATCAGTGTTTCACTCTTCTTTCTTTAGTAGTCTCATAGTAATGATACACCTCAACTTATAAACAGAATCCCCATTGTGCAGAGGGATTAAGTGTTCATGAATCAATATTTTATACCTCTTCAAACATCAAACATTTAATAATATAACCTCACACACATCACAAGAGACACAAATATGAACATATGTGAAGAAGAAATAAAGTGATCCAAGGGAAATTACATGCAACAGGTGTCACATTCCCAGTTTGCAGCAGAAGTTTAATTGGGCATGCAACAACAGCGATATATAAATAAGACAAATCTTACACAAATGCGAAGATTTATGTTACTGTTATTCATGTAGCGAAATCATATTAGGAGATAAACTTGCTACATCCTGAAGTTCAAAACAATATATTTGACAGAAGTACTACAAATCATAGTCATATCACATAAGTACAAAGTCTTAGTACATAACTTCTACTATCCTCGCCATTGTCTTATTACACAGAGAGATAAGATCCAACATAAAGCACCTTCTAAACACACTTCACAACTTGATTATTTACACTTCATGCTGGAAGCAGTGAGATCTAATTGGTACATGTAAGGGTTGAAAAACCAGAGGTGATCTGTTCGCTCAATTAGTACCACACCTCTTACTAGAAGATCAGACAATGATAAAATGAAACCGCTTTAAATTGTTAAGTAATACAGTGTAGATATACGGCTTGCTATTCAAAAATCATATAAAATTTACATGGTACCCAATATGAATATTAGCCAATATCAGGTCCAATATTGCTGATTGGCTGATATTGCCGATATTAATGACAGATATTAACAAAAATACAGTAAAGCTATGACCAATACCCATATAAATACCAAGTTATAAATCATGTACATTCATATAAATATATGGGGAAATACATTAAAGGTACCCACAGTTTGCCTGTTTTGCAGAAATGGTACCCGAGGTTTTTTTGCTAGCACTTTGGGTACCCAATGTTTCCAGCGTTAAGCACTTCGGGTCGTCCGTTAGTTGGAAGGTTAAAAAGTGTCACGTGCAGGTCACGTGACACTTGTTTCTGACAAAAATGCCCTCATCTTCATCCTTGTTTTTTAATAGGTTGGGTTGTCTCTTTTCAATTACAAACCCGTCTCTTCTTCCCATGATTTGAGCATCCTACCTCCTTAAAACTAGCAGGTATTGGCCAAGATTCAAGCTCCAATCTCATCACTTTCTATTTCTTCTTATTTAATGAGATATTTAACTGTATTTTAAGTTCTTTTGCTTGTTGTTGTGTCTGGATTGTAGGCATGGCATCCTCTTTGATGTGGAGAGAGACTGTAAAATCTTGTTAGTAGAGTTTTTTAAACTCATTAGAGAAAATAGCGTAGAGATCAGAGTTCAACGGTGTAAGGTAAAAGACCAGACGCAGCCGAAGATAGAGGGCTGATCGATCGGCCATACACAGAACATGCACTTAGAGATTCAAGGAGTAGTAGTCGACCGTTTGGTCGACCACCCAATGAAGCTGACCAAAGACTACAGGAGCGGTTGACCGGCGGTTGACCGTCCAGAAGGCATGTTGTGACTCTATACAACTAGCTGTCGAACGGGCGGTCAACCGCACAGAGTGCAACTTTGACATTGCAAAGAGCGCGGTCCACCGACAGGTCGACCGCATGACGGGTCTGGGCAGTTTCCTAAAAGGATTCTGAATTCATTTCTGATCCATTTTCAAATCTGTTGGTTTCCTTTTCTCCAGGGATTCTCTGGCTATATAAAAGGGATATTGTCCCCAGTAATCGTATCATGTAATTGATTGATTTGAATAAGATCTCTCCCCCTTTTGCCCTGAGGACGTAAGCAATTGCCGAACCTCGTTAAATTCATGCGTCCTAGCATTCTTCCTTTGTTTGTTTATGTTCGTACAATTGGTGGCTATTCTCTAGTGTTCCTGCAATCCTCTGTTGCTTGGTTCTTCAACCCAACAAGTAGTATCAGAGCTTTCTAGGTTTGGCCGAGGAGTTTCGTTCGGGTGGAGCAAGTCGCTTTGGAGACTGTCTACAATATCGTTTAGAGGTGAAGATCTGATCTTTTCTATTTGAATTTATTTTCATTAATCATTTTTCACATTATTTTGAGGAATCTATTGAGAAGATGGCCAGAAGTAGTCAATCCACAATGAAGTTCGTAAATCCACATCCGACAAAGATTAATGTGGTAAAGTTGATGCCACGAACAATTTGGAATGTGAAGGTGTGAGGTGATAGATGCACTGACGTCATCAAATCTCGAAGACTCTGTATGCTTGAAAGAAAACCGGAGGAGATATCAGAAAAGGACTAGGACAAAATGAACAGGGCAGTGTGTGACATCATAAGATCTTATTTTAGACAAGATATAAAGTACCATGAGATGATTAAGACTTTCTCAAGGAGGATTTAGGAGATCCTGAAGAGTAAATACCTGACCAAGAGCATTGAGAATCACTTACACCTGAAGAAGAGGCTTTATCGCTTCCCATTGAAGATAAGAATCTCAGTCGGTGAACACTTGAATAACTACACGAAGTTTCTTGCAGACTTAGCCAACGTGTATATGGAGATCGAAGATGAGGACAAGGCCTTGATTCTTTTGAGTTCTCTTCCTGACGAGGACTACGAGACCTTCGTCCTCACCCTAATCAATAGTAAGCAATTTCTTAGCTATCATGAAGTTTCTTATACTCTTGTTAATCATGAATTGAGAAAGAATGAAAAGAAGACTTTCAAGAATACATCAGCAGAAGCATTAACAATAAGAGACATAAGTTTCAGTCAGAAGGGCAAAGGAAATCATGGTAGATCAAAGTCCAGATCAGGTTTTAGATATCTAAACTGAAAAACACCTAGAGGGGGGGTGAATAGGTGTAAATGCTAATCTAGAAACTAAATGCGAAAGCTAAAATAAATTTGCACAAACACTTAATACAACTAACAAGTGTAGCCGAATTCCCCGTGAAGGGCTCTGGGACTAACTCCTTTTGATTCCCCTAGATAAGAGTTGAGGTGCTATATGAAGCTCTTGTGGTTAAGTATAAGTGAGGCACACACACAAGCAAGCCAAGCATATAAGGATGATCAATATGAAATAATGCAAGGCACAAATGCAAGTAATAAGATATGAATGAATGAATGATGCTTTGCACAATTAAAAGAGAGAGAGTTAGAGAGACAATGGATCAAACGCAAACACAAAGATATGTTTCGAGGTTCGAGCCCCTAGCCCTACGTCCCCGCCTTCACCGAGAAGGATTTCTAATCCACTATCTTGTCCACCGAGGACTCCCACCGAGGGAACCTCCCCGAGGAGGATTTGTACAACAAGGGAGTACCGAACTCCTCTCTCAAACACCGCCTCACAACCGAGGGGTAGGCCCGTAGCCAAACAACAACCAACACCTCTACCGAAGAGGGTTTACAAACCAAACTCCACCTCTCACTAGAGGGAGCAAACCACAATCTCAACCTCTACCAAAGAGGGAGCAAACCAATCACCCGATCAACCTCTACTAAAGAGGGATACAACAAAAGTAAGGGTGTTTACAACAAGTGATTTCTTTCAACCACAAACAATCTCTCTTTCCTCTTTTCCACAAAACAAGATCCTAATAGAATAGGATAAAAGATGAGCTCAAGTGTGGAAAAATAAGTGTTTTGATCAAAGAAATTCTCTTGGGAAAACACCAAAATAAATATAGAAGTTTAGATCAAAAACTAATTCCCAAAACCCTAATTTCTTTGAAATAAACAAAACACTTAAAACAAATAAGATGAATCTTTTTACTCTTTAAACTCTTTTGCAAACTTCTTTTTAAAACCAGAGAGTAGGAAAAAATTAGCTCAGAAAATCTTAGTTAAAACCCCCAAGAAATGGGGTATTTATAACCCAAACAGAAAACTAGCCGTTAGGCTGATCTGGCAGCCTGACAGGCTGGCGGTCGACCGGCCGGTCGACCGCCAACGGTCATAAATATGACCGTTGGGCAATCTCGGTCGACCGCCCGGTCGACCGCCCAGATACAGAGAGCAGGACTCTCTGATCCGGTCGACTGCAACGGTCGACCGCCCAGATACAGAGAGCAACGCTCTCTGGTCCGGTCGACCGACCGGTCGACCGGCCCTGTGTCTGCCAAACGTGCACGAGGCTGTGCACGTCGGTCGACCGCAACGGTCGGCCGGCCCTTGGTTCGGTCGACCGTTGCGGTCGACCGACCTGGCCTGTCAGCTACAGTCTTGGTCAGAAACTGGGTCAGAAAAATATGTTAAAATATTTCTAAAAATACTTTAAAAACTTCTAAAAATTCCCAAAAATAGTTTTACTATTTTGCATTGATATATAAACATGTGATAAAAATTTCAACTCAAATATCAAGCAATTTGAACTATTTTTGTGTCTTATTATTTTTATCAAAAATCAAAACTTGTATTTTATCAAACTTTGATTTTTCAATATATGAATAGGATAGTCAAAATAAGTTTGTTTAAGATATGAAGCATGTATGTATATCGAACACATCTAATATACATAAAAACCATTTAAACTTGTTTTGATCTAAACTATTCATGAAAATCAAATCCAAATCATGAAAAGTGTGTGTATTGTGCACTTGAGCATATCAACTATTCTAAGCTTTACAAATGGATCTAAAACACACTAAACTAAAACTAGGATACCTAAGTCTTCTTGACGATCTTCAATCTTCAAGCCGACTCGATCCCAAACGTGATCCACGAGCTAGGCTATGTATGATCTTAATGCTCGGGCTCTGGAATCACCAAGCGAAAGCTTCCAAACTCCTCTTTTTGAAGCAATCACCAACTAATATCTTATTACATGATCTGAAACTAAAATCACAAGATTATTAGTAAACATAACTACATGAGTTAATCATCATCAAAACTAGAGAGGAAGGCCTCCGGACCAACAATCTCCCCTTTTTGATGATGACAAAACTCATGGAGTTATATATGCATGGATTAAAGTTAAGCTTCAAAGAAGCTCCCCCTTAACTCATGCATAAACAAATAGACATAAATATGCAATGAATATGAAACATGAAACATGCATAGATATGCATAAACAATAAAAAGCTCTAGATGCCAATGAAATTATCAAAAACAAAACATGCTCTAGATACCAATTAAACTTAAACTAAATTAAACTTAATATATGCAAAACATAAATATGCATATATAAAACTCAAACAAACTCAAAATCTTTCTCCCCTTTTTTTGTCAATCATCAACAAAGGGGTAAAAACCGAAACAATAAATTTTTCTCCCCCTTTTTGTTCGAAACAAAGAATCAACAAAAGGGTTAATAAAAATAATGTTCTCCCCCTTTTTGTCTAAAACAAAAAAAAGTCAATAAGGGGTGACTTTATGTTGACTGAGATTTCCTGCACACAAATATAGTATTTTAGTTTTAAGAATAGATGTGCAAGTTCTCAATTCTAATCCGCGGTAGCAGGGCTATGCGGGTCGTGATCCTCAGGGAGGGACTGCGATGGAAGCGTTAAGCAAGTTTCTCTAAAGTTTTTATTTTTATTAGTTAAGTTAGAAAGATAGCGGTATTTACAATGGTCGGAAAAAGAATATGAAGATGAGTTATGATTTAATCTACAAAAAGAAAAGAAAAGAAAAGAATACTTACTTGAGTTTGGTTGAAGAAAAACGTGAAAACCTTACGTGTTCTACCTTGCTTAGGAGGCGTTCCACGAATAGATCATAAACTCGAGCTCAATCCCTGTGCACATTATATCGTCAAGCATATCAAGAACGAAGTGATGCATAGCTTGGAGGAGAACGTCTTCATGAACTATCGCTGGTTCTCACATAGCTTAGTTATACTTGCTTTTGGAATCCACTTGCATGTTCATCAACAACCACAAGAGATCACAGAGAAAAAGAAAGGAAAACAAAAAGAAAAATAAAATATAAGAACAATGAACAAAAGAAAAATAATTACCTTTATTGCTTTAATCAATGGCAGAGAAGAGAAGATACATCGGTGTCACGCTCAACATAAGCCTCTCTCTCTCTTGAAAATAAAAAGAAAAACCTAACTACAACCTAGAAGAAGACTAAAACCTAGCTTTTTGGCCCTTGGCTCGCCTCTGGACGACTCTGTACGTTGCACTGAAGGGGGTATTTATAGGTGCAGAAGGCCGAAGAGTCCCGGATGAAGTAGCCCACGAAAGTTGGTCCATGATGTCATCAACTTTGCCGCAGAAACTGGGATTTTGCCGTGGAATTGCGGCATTTCTAGGGTATCTGGCCACGCGCTTTGGCGCGTGGCTTCTTCTGGTCCGTCCATCTGGGCGCTTGCTTCTGAAAGTGTGATCCTGGCTCTTTATTCTGGATTTTCGAGATAACTTAGAAATCAAGTTACCTTGATCTCAAATATCCCAAATCTTTTATCCACGAATTTCCTTCTTATCTTTGGCTTTTATGCTCATCCTGCAAGAGTTTAGGGTTGGGTAGAATTCTATCCTTCCCTCATCTTTAATAATTGCAACTTTAGCCCTTGCATAATTGCACTTTGACAATCTGCTA
The DNA here is from genome assembly GCA_038442645.1 of Agave tequilana. Classification (NCBI taxonomy): domain Eukaryota; kingdom Viridiplantae; phylum Streptophyta; class Magnoliopsida; order Asparagales; family Asparagaceae; genus Agave; species Agave tequilana. The sequence continues at coordinate 22,872 of JAVJIF010020053.1, read as the reverse complement.
TTTGCACTTTGACTCTTGGGCTTCAAATATGGGCTTTTGGGCTTCATTAAGCTTTATTTATTATTAAAATAATAATTCGAGGCCTGCACACAATAAATTATAAATTATTAATAATTGTGCAGAATTAAATGAATAAATATGAAAATGTGATGGTAAATGTTATGATAAAAATGCACTTTTGACTACCAATCACTTTAAACATGATACAATTAAAAATATGTCAATGAAGTGCCTCTTGATCCTAATTTAAAAAATAAAAGCAACATCTTGACACCAATAGAAATAATTGTTCATTAAAAGCAAATGATACCAAAATGGAAATTCAATATTTTCTATCATAAAGTAAGGGAGTGGAAATCAAATACCAATTGAAATATAAAAACAAATTTTCTCCCCCTTTATGAAATACCAATTAAAATAATGCGTAGGCTTGAAATGAGATATCAATTGAAAAGCAATTGAAAATTAATTAATTGAAACAAAATTGAAACTCAAACTTAGCATAAACACAAACATATATATGTATGAAAAATAGATACCAATTGAAATTGATATTCTTTGAAATGCAAGCATACATATACGAAAATATATTAGTATACAATACAAGTCAAAATTGATACCAATTGAAAGAATCTAATGATACCAATTGAACAACAATAATAATCAAGGTATAACTCATATAACCTATCCTCCCAATCATGTTCAAGTTTAAAATGATTTTCAATATAAAGATACATGAGCATGATCTCCCATCCAACCGCCCTTGGATGGTAGGGGTTTTCAAAAAATAGATTTGAAAAGTAAAGTGTGTTTGAAAACTCTACCCAAATGAAGAATATCGCAACTAGTTAAATGGAAAAACTTGTAAACTAGTACGAAATTCTTTCAAGTAAGGAATGAAACAAAATTATTTTTCATAAACATGAAATTCACATGATAATCAACACTCTAAGCCAATTAAGCATAAATATGACTCATAAAAACAAAACATGAGTAAACAATAAATGTGAGTGTACAAATAAAAGGTGAAGATCATAATCATGAAAATATAGACATTAAGCTCAATATTCCTTAAAACATGAAAATCATCAAAACTTTTTAATCTTCAAGGCATATGTGTGTCTTATATAAACTAAAGTATACATACATATCCAAACACAACGAGTCCACAAAGATATATGCATGAAGGCACGTGGCTCAAAAGGATGTATATGTATAACAATAATTTGGATAAAATGGACATATACATGAAGTTAAATATAAACACTAAAACATGAAACAAATTCAAAAATGGGAATACAAGTTTAAAATGCATGGATCATCAAAACTAGACTATACTAGCACATCTAATGGGTTCAAATAAGTAATAAAGCTCAAACATATATAGATTTATTTGTGGCCCACTATATGTACAAGTATATATCCTAGTCTTAATGAAAACTAACATTTAAACATATATTCAAATCATGAAGCATCAAAACAAAATATAAATCATCATGATAAACATAAACATGATTAGTAAGAAAATCCACATGTGCTTGCTATCACTAAGGTAGGATTCCTTGGTAATGGCAAGGTGAACCTTATATCCTAGGGTTTGTAGGTAAATGGACATCTTAGTCTTCCAAACAATGATGTTGGAAGGGTCAAACATAGGTGGGGTCATGAAGTCCATGGGTCCAAACTATATGTGTGCAAACAAGCAAATGCAAATGATAGATTAGCAAACAAGGATCTCACTCCTAAGTTGTTACACCTAAAGTATCAGGAGCGTAGGCTCTGATACCAATTGAAAAACACCTAGAGGGGGGGTGAATAGGTGTAAATGCTAATCTAGAAACTAAATGCGGAAGCTAAAACAAATTTGCACAAACACTTAATACAACCAACAAGTGTAGCCGAATTTCCCGTGAAGGGCTCTGGACTAACTCCTCTTGATTCCCCTAGATAAGGGTTGAGGTGCTATATGAAGCTCTTGTGGTTAAGTATAAGTGAGGCACACACACAAGCAAGCCAAGCATATAATGATGATCAATATGAAATAATGCAAGGCACAAATGCAAGCAATAAGATATGAATGAATGAATGATGCTTTGCACAATTAAAAGAGAGAGTTAGAGAGACAATGGATCAAACGCAAACACAAAGATATGTTTCGAGGTTCGAGCCCCTAGCCCTACGTCCCTGCCTTCACCGAGAAGGATTTCTAATCCACTATCTTGTCCACCAAGGACTCCCACCGAGGGAACCTCCACCGAGGAGGATTTGTACAACAAGGGAGTACCGAACTCCTCTCTCAAACACCGCCTCACAATCGAGGGGTAGGCCCGTAGCCAAACAACAACCAACACCTCTACCGAAGAGGGTTTACAAACCAAACTCCACCTCTCACTAGAGGGAGCAAACCACAATCTCAACCTCTACCAAAGAGGGAGCAAATCAATCACCCGATCAATCTCTACCAAAGAGGGATATAACAAAAGCAAGGGTGTTTTCAACAAGTGATTTCTTTCAACCACAAACAATCTCTCTTTCCTCTTTTTCACAAAACAAGATCCTAATAGAATAGGATAGAAGATGAGCTCAAGTATGGAAAAACAAGTGTTTTGATCAAAGAAATTCTCTTGGGAAAACACCAAAATAGATATAGAAGTTTAGATCAAAACTAATTCCCAAAATCCTAATTTCTTTGAAATAAACAAAAACACTTAAAACAAATAAGATGAATCTTTTTGCTCTTTAAACTCTTTTGAAAACTTCTTTTTAAAACCAGAGAGTAGGGAAAAATTAGCTCAGAAAATCTTAGTTAAAATCCCCAAGAAATGGGGTATTTATAGCCCAAACAGAAAACTAGCCGTTAGGCTGATCTGGCAGCCTGACAGGCTGGCGGTCGACCGGCCGGTCGACCGCCAACGGTCATAAATATGACCGTTGGGCAATCCTGGTCGACCGCCCGGTCGACCGCCCAGATACAGAGAGCAGGACTCTCTGATCCGGTCGACCGCAACAGTCGACCGCCCAGATACAGAGAGCAACGCTCTCTGGTCCGGTCGACCGGCCCTGTGTCTACCAAACGTGCACGAGGTTGTGCACGTCGGTCGACCGCAACGGTCGGCCGGCCCTTGGTTCGTCGACCGTTGCGGTCGACCGACCTGGCCTGTCAGTCACAGTCTGGGTCAGAAACTGGGTCAGAAAAAACATGTTAAAATATTTTTAAAAATACTTAAAAACTTCTAAAAATCCCCAAAATAGTTTTACCATTTTGCATTGATATATAAACATGTGATAAAAATTTCAACTCAAATATCAAGCAATTTGAACTATTTTTGTGTCTTATCATTTTTATCAAAAATCAAAACTTGTATTTTATCAAACTTTGATTTTTCAATACATGAATAGGATAGTCAAAATAAGTTTGTTTAAGATATGAAGCATGTATGTATATCGAACACATCTAATATACATAAAAACCATTTAAATTTGTTTTGATCTAAACTATTCATGAAAACCAAATCCAAATCATGAAACGTGTGTGTATTGTGCACTTGAGCATATCAACTATTCTAAGCTTTACAAATGGATCTAAAACACACTAACTAAAACTAGGATACCTAAATCTTCTTGACGATCTTCAATCTTCAAGCCGACTCGATCCCAAACGTGATCCACGAGCTAGGCTATGTATGATCTTGATGCTCGGGCTCTGGAATCACCAAGTGAAAGCTTCCAAACTCCTCTTTTTGAAGCAATCACTAACTAATATCTTGTTACATGATCTGAAACTAAAATCACAAGATTATTAGTAAATATAACTACATGAGTTAATCATCATCAAAACTAGAGAGGAAGGCCTCCGGGCCAACATAAACGGGGTGCCTGAAAGGATAAATAAGACCTTGCTAGAGGAGGTCCGATGCATGTTATCCAACGCCGATATATCGAAATCTTTTTGGGCTGAGGCATTGGCATATGCTTATCATCTCGTTAACAGGTTTCCTTCGTATGCGATAGGAGGTAAAACTCCTTTTGAAGTTTGGTTGAGAAAAGTTACTAAGGATTTTGATTTGCTACAGATATTTGAGTGTCCGACCTATTATCATATCAAGGAAAACAAATTGAGCCCAAGAGCGAGGAATGGTGTGTTCGTAGGATTCAAGAAAGACGTAAAAGGCTACAAAATTTGAGATCCGAAGGACAAAAGGTTTATCTTGAGTAAAGATGTCATGTTTGAAAAGGTCTCAATGATGAAGCCTATAAACTCTCAGCAGTGAAGAGTGAGACGACTGATAGAATATCGCAGCAGGTGGAGAGTAATGCTACTTCACCATCTCTAAAAAATCAGTACCATTTGAAATCATACCCGCGGTGAACAAGGTGATGATCATGTAACCGATCAAGATGCTGATGATAATGACGATCAAAGAAAAACAATGGGTGATGTCCTAGAATCCATCGCAGTTGGAAAAGCCCAGAGAAACTCATGTAAGCCCAGTTAGCTCACTACTGACATGATCGTGGCATATGCTCTCTTAGTCATTGAGGAGGCGATCCCATCTACATATAAGAAAGCTGAAACTAGTTCAGAGTCCAAGATATAGAAGGATGCCACGATGGAAGAGATGAGTTCTTTACACAAGAACGGCATTTGAGAACTGTCAGAGTTGCCCAAGGAAAAAAAGGTGATCGATTATAAGTGGATATTTACAAAGAAATATGGATCTCTCGATAGTGATACTGTATGCTATAAAACCAAATTGGTAGCTAAAGGCAACGCACAACGAGAAAGCATTGATTACAACAAGGTATTCTCACCTCTTATGAACACTTGTCTATTCAGATTTTGCGGGCACTGGTGACACAATATACGTTGGACCTTGATCAACTCGATGTGAAGACCGCCTTTCTCTATGGTGATCTTGAAGAGGATATCTACATGTCTCAGCCGACGAGGTTTAATATTGCAGAAAAAGAACATATGGTATGTAAGTTGAAGAAATTACTTTATGGATTAAAGTAATCACCGAGGCAGTGGTATAAGCATTTTGACAGCTTCATGAGAGGCAAAAGGTACACACGAAATCATTACGATACATGTATGTATTACAATAAGCTACCGGATGGAAAGTACATCTATCTACTATTTTATGTAGATGATATGCTCATCGCTTCTAAGAGCAAATCTACGATTGATAAATTGAAGAAAGACTTGTCTTTCGAATTCAAGATGAAGAATCTCGATGAAACGAAGAAGATGCTAGGCATGGAGATTGAGCGAGACTAGAAAGGTGGCAGGTTAGCTTGACATAAAAGGGGCATTTGAAGAAGGTACTGCAAAAGTTCAACATCAATAGCGATATGAAGTCTGTAAGTACACCATTGAATCCTCATTTCAAGTTAAAAGCTTTTATGCCTCCTACTTCTATTGAAGGGCGTGAATACATGACTCACGTGTCTTATGCTAGCACGGTTGGCTGTTTAATATAAGCAATGGTGTGTACAAGATCGGATCTGTTACAAGCTGTTTCAATGATTAGCAGATACATACACGATCCTAACAGGGTTCATTAGAAGACAATAAAGTAGATTCTAAAGTATATCAAAGGTACCATATACATTGATTTGATATTCGAAAAGGATTCCATAGGTAAGCAGGAGTGTATCAGATACATTATTTCCAACTACGCAGGAGACCTCAACAAACACCGGTCTACAACGAGATAGAGCTGACGCTCTATTCTATAGCCTACTGTCGCATTATCTACTATAGAGACTGAGTACATGGCCATGACAGAGGCTATGATAGAGGCAATTTAACTTCAAGGGTTGTTGGATGACTTGGGCATTGATCAGGATCTATTGAAGATCAACTGTGATAGCATGAGTGCTATCTATTTGGCAAAGAACCAGGTGTATAATGTAAGGATAAAGCACATTAACATTAAGTTCTATTTTATTCGGGAGATTCTTGAGGAGAGTGACATCAAGTTACAGAAGATTCACACGAAGGAAATCTCGTCGATATGCTTACAAAGGTTATTTCGGGAGTGAAATTTGCACATTGTAAGGAGTTACTCCATATCCTTTCAGAGTTGCTTGAGCTCGGTGGAGCTCGTTTGGATGAACTACAGATGGCTTGATCCTATGGGCAGGGGTACGTAGGCAACCACATTGGTATAGCCCGATGGAGTCGACATGGTGCTATGTTGTATTCGACTCAGACTTGAAAAATCTTCACCGAGGTAGAGAATTGTGGGAAGAGAGTGTAAAATCTTATAAGAAGAACTTTTTAACTTATTGGAGAAGATAGCGCAGAGATCGAAGTTCAACGGTACAAAGTAGAACACCAGACGCAGTTGAAGACAGAGAGCCGATCGATCGGCCATGTAAGAACGTACATTTAGAGATTCATGAAGTAGCGGTTACCACCAAGTGAAGTTGACCAAAGACTGTAGGAACAGTCGACCATCCAGAAGGCATGTTGTACTATGCACAACTAGCGGTCGACTGGGCGATCGATGGCATAGAGTGCAATTTCGACATTGCAGAGAGCGCGGTCGATAAGTCGGCCGACTGCATGATGGGTCTGAGTAGTTTCCTAAAAGGATTCTGAATTCGTTTCTGATCTGTTTTCAAATCCGTTGGTTTTTTCTTCAGAAATTCTCTGGCTATATAAAGAGGGGTATTACCGCAGTTATTGTATCTGTAATTTATTGATTTGAATAAGATCCTCTCTCCCCTTCTGCCCCAAGGAGTAGGCAATTGTTGAACCTCGTTTATTCGTGTGTTCTCGCTTTCTTCCCTTTGTTTTTATTTGTGCAATTGGTGGCTATTATCTGGTGTTGCTGCAATCCTCTGTTACTTGATTCCTTGACTTCTATGGTGTTGCTGCAGTCCTCTGTTTCTTGTTCCTCGACCCAACATTCAGTTTCCTAGTCTTGCTCTTTGTCAGGGATAGATGAGTTTGCGGTTTGTGATTGTGGAATAAGGGAAAACTATACACTGTAATGACATAGAACAACTATGGTAGGTGATTTTTCAAGTGCTAAGAAATATTTGTAAATTTTGGGTGTGGCATGACGTAGAGTACCCAAAGAGGGCTCTTGATGTTATCCATTCTGTATTGAATGACAATAAAGAGTTGTAGCTGAGCATTAAGAGAAAAAAATGAATTTCTTGTTAGAGAATAATCATTTCTTATTAGAGAAAGATTAGTACATGATGAGAAACTACAAAATTGAAATCTAGGATAGCTGCTTTGGAGAATTTGAAACTAGAGATTGGGTTTAGGAGGAAGGATAGTAAAAGGGCTGAGTTGAAGTCAGTTCCCTATCTCCTCATTGTAATTTGCTTTCTTTTTATTGCTTTTCTTTTTATATATTTTTTAGCAATCAGTTAAATGTAGCTGGAAAATTGAATGAATGAATCAATATTAGTGCTTTGTTCACAAGTCTGTGTCCCTTTTTGTGTTATCCTACATTACATCATAAGAAATACCTCAAATCTCAAAATTGCCTTCCACGAGCACGTGATCAACAAAACTAGAGAGATTTGAGAGCCCGAATAAAAGACGCAGATGGCGATCATGATCTTACCACCACTTCAAAATCTTTACTAAAGTAGCAATCAAGTAGGTGTTATTCGATGCGTACAAGGCTCAATGTGTACATTTTTATAGTTCATAGGGGTTTTGTGCAATACACCTGATATTATAAGGGTGTTTTACATAATTTACCTAGTAATAGAAGACAATACTTGAAGTAACTTTTGCAAGGAAAGATACCCAAACCTATGATGCCATTATAATAGAGTATTAGAAGGAGAAATAGTAGCTAAACCAAAATGGAGTGTGTCATAATCTAAGTAATAAAAGCCACCATATTCATGACCTGAACCAATCTTCATCCTAATCTGCAGATCCTGAAACACACACAATAGGAAGGGTAAATTATTAAATTATTACACAACAACAATTTTGTATAGTAATTCCGCTGATAGATAGTAAGCTAATATGAAATTTGGAGATAAATAAGACATTATTTATTGACAAAGAAGAGGTAGCATGAACAACTTTTTTTCGTTAATAGTAAAAAGGTACCATCAATAATATTAACAGTACAAATATTATCTAGTAAAGAAAGAGAGTGAAAATTTTCTTTGATACCTATCATATGAGTGAAAGCTCCTGAGTCTAATACCCAAAGCTTACTAGAGGAAACAATTATTGTGCTCATACCTGAAATAGATTCATGTAAGATAGTATTAGCTGACTGGGATGCCAGAGAAGTCTGTAGCTGAAAGAAACACTTATAGTATGATTGAAAAATCTGCATGCAGAAGAAGTTGTGGAGGTAGCAGCTGAAATAGATGTAAACATAGCATCAGTAATTTTAGCCCACTCAGATTTACCAAATTTATCTCAGCATTTATCTGATGCATGGTTATTTCTACACACAGTGAGCACAATGATGTGGACCCATATCCCTTACGTCCACGTCCTCACTCTGAATTACGATCACAGTCGCGTCCATACTTTCACTTCTGTTACAGCCTCCAGCTATCATAGCAGAATTCTAAACTCTAGAAGAAATACCAAGAATCTCACAGAAACACGATGAACTTGAGATAGAGTGATAGAGGGAAGGAACTGTATCACTACCAAGATTTATCCTCGAACATGATTGCTTAAAGAGGTATCTAGCTCAGAAAAAACTTAGTCATTGCTAGATCATCATGATACCGCTGAAGTACCTTCAAATCTAGTACAAAAGACTGATAGAAATCAAACTCATTAAGAGTTTCGTTCAACTCAAAGTAGTAGTCAGATATATAGTGATCATCCTGTTGCAATAAGAATCATTTTTTCATACAGATCAACAACATGAGAAATATTCTAGTCTTGGAATGCATTTCTTACAAAGTATCCCAGGTCTCTTTGATAGTTTTCAGTAACATAACACCAACACTGACTTTCTCGTCCATACTGCTGAGTAGCCACGTGTAGCGGTCAAAATCTGACCTCTTCTCAGGATCACAACACGTGTCCAGCCACACTAGAATCGCCTCAAGCAGACAACGAACAACATGCCAATCAACTCACATCCAACCCCGAGAAGAGAGAACCTCAGACTTTTTCCCGAGCTCACATTTGGTCCCGAGGAGAGGACCACGGGCCCTCTCATTTTCCAACATTCACAACTACCAGACCTCTCTCCGCCTCCGCGGGATGCAGCTCAGCAGCGTGGTTCCCCGGGTCGCGGAGGCAGTTATAATGCCACTATATCCTCGCGTTCTAAATGCTCTTCTATTTTAGCTGGGATAGTTAGGAAATTGGCGGATACCTCGACATGCCAATCCCAACAATCAAGCATAGCAATCTGAGCGGTTATGGAAGGATCTTAACGAGCAAACTATGCAGATCCGAGAAATCTGCACCGCTTGTTATGATGCTATAGAATATTTATACCCCTAGAGATCTATGAAAAAAAGGTAGAGCAATAATAGATCGAAAAACTGTAAACACAGTAACTCTCCACTGAGTTCACTAAAATCATCAGAAAATATAGTGAATTCTCTCTCCTCCCGTGGTTTTCTCAATTAGGGTCACCATGTAATTTTTTTTTTATTCGTCTGTTTACTGTGCTTGAAATCTGAGAATCATCCCTGACCTAATTAGACCTCTCTTTTTGTTTGTGGTGCGAGATTGACTGCCGCCGCATTAAAAATCTCCACCGCAAATTGGTGCTTTTATGAGATTTGAACCCAAGATCGATTCCCAAAACCCTAATCCTTTCTCAAACTATAAGTTCCTCTGACCTTTCTCAAATATTTATGTGGTGTTATGTCTCCTGGCTCTGAATTAGGCACCAATTGGCGGGCAGCTCAGACAACACAACTAATGCAGTTAGATATTCCTTCATTGAGGGGGAATATTAGATGTGATATAATGAAAATTTGAACATTAAAATGTAGTTCATATGGTTAGCATGGTTAATTTGATGGCAACACTTCATTTTGCTAGCATTCTTACCAATATTAAGTTCAACTTGTTGACACTTTCTTTTACAGTTAGTCTAATTAGCATGTTATGTCTCCATTCTCCTCCAACTCTAAGGTCCTTTCTGACCTTTCTTAAACCTCCATGTTGCCTACCTAAATCGGAATTAGGCACCAGCCAGTGGGGATCTTGGACGACCAGAAGTACTTGTGAATTCAGATATTCTTTCAGATATTATATGTGATATAAAGTCACATGATATTTTTGAATGTCGGAGACATAAATCATGTCCGGTATTCTCATAAAGTTCTCTCAACTGCCTATCTGATTACATTTCTCTGCAAACATTAACACATCATCTTACATAATGAATGAAAGGTACAGACAGAAACATATACTGCTGAATCTCATAATTTTTATTATCCTCTCATTCAACCAAGACATCATACCCTTGTCCCCTTGGAATACTTCATGTTTGTCCATGGGAAACACAGACTTTCTCCATGAACTGCCAAAACCAGTCATTTTCTCAGTCCCCCCTCTCTTAGTTCTTATCTATTTACATAAGTTAAACTGCCGGCTGAAATAAAAATTCTAACATTATGTCAAATCCAAATTCAATAATAGGAATTTTTACTTGGAGATGTGTCTTGATGATGCATATACCATTCCATTGATACCTGAAGGGATGTGTAACAGTCTTGTCCACGTGCACACGTTTCATGCCACAGACTTAGTGCTGGGTTTTAGGAGGGAAGGTAAGATTTTGTACATTTTCTTCCACACAGTAGATCTCAAATGTTTATATATTTAATTCAGCATACTTCATTTCACTGTTATAGTGATGATATACTAGGAGCTGTGCAGAACTAAGATGTATAAAATGTAGCATGAAGATTAGGTGTGAATCATCTAGGATGACTTCCTAGAATTAGCTATGCTTGGAAAGCTTCTCTAAATAAAACTGCCCAACAACTTAGATATGCACTTCAAATAAATGCATGTTACACAAAAGCGCAAATACAGATAATGCTATCTAAAGGATACTGTATGTGTAGGCATGTAGGATTTTTTTTTTTTTTTTTTTTTTTTTGGTGGGGGGGGGGGGGGGGGGGTTGGGGGGGGTTTGGGGGGTGGAATAGACGTCAAATTCTAACTGTAAGGACACGCTTCATTATAGAAAGAGGATATAAGCAAGGAGTTGAATGTATTATTTTGTTGTCACATGTAGTTCTTATCATTCAAATAGTGTCATTTCCCCTTTCTTAGAACCATTGGGGCTGTGACAAGCATTACTTTTGTAATCTCTGACAACAATTTTCTATTGCACAGAAAGGATAATAAGTCTTTTCACTTAGCTCTGACTCATCTGGAAGGAAATCGACCTGGCCTCTTAGATGTGGACAAACCAACTAATTAGGATAAAATAAGTCATATTATTGCATAGTTTACTAAGTTTAATTTTTACCATAATCTTGAACATCATATCAATCCTGCATCTTCTTTTATCCAATGGTTGTTATAAATTTATAGTTTTATACTCAATTTTGGAGAAAATAGTAAATGAATTTTGCATTGATTAGAAGTTAATTGATGCCGATATCAGAACATCTAATACTTTTTCGCTTTGGTTTCTCCAGTTACAGAGTGCAACAAAGATGATCAGCAAGTCAAGTTGTTACCATTTCAACCAACAGATCTTGCTGGGTATCACTAACAAAAGCCCAACATCCAGACCTCACTATAAGAGAAGCCTGATTGGCTCCTCCAATCCTTCATCAGACTCCATATTAATTTATCTTTTCTTCCTCGTCTTCTATTCTTCCTCCAAAGAAATATCTATTGAACCGATGGAACGATAACAATTTACTCCAGGGTTCAGATTCCACCTTACTGATCAAGAGCTCATCATCCTCTCTCTCTCCAACAAACTTTATCATTGCTGAAATCGACACCTACAAGTTCAACCCTTGGGATCTTCTTCATGAGCTTATGTTGTTTCGTCCAAGCAAGAGGCTGCAGTTCTCAAATAATGATTGTTACCAGCAGACTCAGCTTCTGTTGATGGACAAGAGATTTTGTTGTGTCAGTAAATTTAATTGCTAATTCACAGAGATGATTAAGATGCTCTGTGCTGTTGTGCATCTCTGGAGATTCTTTGTTTGCATGAACGTTAAGTCTCTTGAACAAGGGAGGAAATGGGGTTCTCTACAACAATCGGCCAGGATGCATCTCATTACTCTAAAGAATATGATCCTCTTGTAATCCATTAACTACTAGGACACAGGAGTCTACATGCCATTACAGAGAGTTAATGTAGAACCGGTTGCAATTTTTTTTCTTTTCTGATTTCTTTGAAAAAGAAAAGTAGGGGCTAAGCTATCATCATATTGTGTATATTATGTATGAATCAGAAAATTTTGAATAGAGAGCAGAGAATGTAGAGTAATATAACAAAGTACAAATAGCAACAACTTTCAAAATGAATGATATAGCATCTCAACTTTGAGACGGTTTACCTCCAAGATAGGATTGAAGAGATTCCAAGCATTTCCTAGGTAAACTGCTGGAAAAATAATTGGATTATCTTTCTTCTAATTGCCTCCTTGTCCCTTGCTTCTGTCTTACACAAGAAAGAAAAAGCAGCATAAATAAGAAAAACAAAGTCAAGGAAATCTTTAAAAAACAGTGCAATTTGAAGCCTTGTGCAATAAATGTATCATTATGAGTTGCAAAAATGCTTATTTGTAATCTGATTTCGAGTACAAAGTTTCTGATGAAATGAACTAGACCATGTTGTCTAAATTATGATGGTTGAAAGCTTCCAAGTAAATAGTACAATATAAATCTTGAAGCTTAATTTAGCAAGAAGAATTAAAATTCAATCAAGGATTTGACATCCATGCTGATTCAGTGACAAGAGAGATAATGAAACAAGATACACACAGAATGTATTTTCATAAACAACTCAACAACTTCAGTAGAAAAATCAAGGAAAAAAATCTATAAGGAAGAAGTGCATAACACGATAAAAATAATAACAGAGAGCAGCAAAAGTCTTTGGCTCAAATTTTAAACTACTTGACAACAATAAGTAAAATCAACATAAATTTTCTATTAGGATGCAGACCTAATTTAAACTATAAAAAACCAGTGTATTTGCCTAGGTATAATCCAACCATGACCTCTTGAAACTATTATGAACAAAGAAAACGAAGAAATCTTTGAAACCTAATATAAAATTAAATCTGCTAATCAGTTTTTCAAACGAATAGGGTTCCATATATCCACATAGCCTTCAATAAAACTCGTAATAATTTTCTGCCGCCTAATATGTTGACGACTCATTAAAATATAAATACATCAACCTTCACTTAAATTTCAGAGATTTGATGTAGCGGTGTGGTCATTTGGTATAGTATCAAAGCAGCCCATGTTCAATTCCAGCTCGTGTTAGAAAGCGGATGTAAAACAAAAAAAACCGCAACCGTGAAAAACCCAGGCTTCAGCGCATAAAAAGAACGCTCGACCTGTGGGGCATGTTAAAATATAAATATTTCAATCCTCACTTAAATTTTGAAGTTTTGATTCAGTGGCAGAGACTTTAATAATGTAGAAAGATAGGTCAAAAAGAAAAGTTTCGCCGGACCAATCATTTGTTTCTCTGAACTATTAGAAAGTCGCGCGACAAATACTTTTTTACACCTCTAGAATGAACTGAATTAAACAGCCTAAATTATATCGAACCTTTCAGATGTAGATCACAGATCTTTGAATTATCCTAGAGGATCGATAAGCTGCCTATTTTGCGAACCTCAGGCCTTGTCCATGGAGGTGTGCATTGGGGTCTGTTCTATTTCCATATATATATCTATAGATAGACTTGCGTCCTTACAAAGGATTTGAGCCCAGATCCTTCCCATTCAAATTCAATCCTCCGACATTCGAATACAAGATCTACTCCATTGAAGTTGATATATATTATTTCAAGAATCTATAAACTAAAAATCAAGTGTTTGAATACTTTTTGCCCATCTATCAAGTAAGAGAAAATGGACGGCCTAAATAGTGAGTTGGTTAGTTTAACGGTGTAGAATATTTGAAACCTAACAAAAATTGGTTTTTAGGGATTTTTAAATGTTTAGATCATAATGAAATGACGGATCGAGAATTTGTATGTCTAAAGACATAGATCTAACCAACTCACTACTTTCGACCGTCCATTTTATGTCGCTTGATGGATGAGCAAAAGTATTAAAAATACTTGATTTTTGGTTTATAGATACTTGAAATAATATAGATCAACTTCAACGGAGTGGATCTTGTATTCGAATATCAGAGGGTTGAATCTGAGTGGGAAAGATACGAGCTCAAATCCTTTTGGAAGGACATAAGTCTATCTCTATATATACATGAACACTGATGGAAATTTGTTTTGTTTTCAAGTAGGAGATAAGAAAGAAGAACTAGGAGAATAAGCAAATCCAGAAAATAGGCGGCAGTTGACACACCTGTCAACTGCGCAAAGAAGGCTGCCTACAGCAAGATACATAAAAGAAAAGGCAGCACAGTCTGTCGACATGCAACAGACACTGTCGACAGACTGACACCCCCTGTCGACAGGTGATAGAGCCTGTTCACAGTCAGAAATCAGAATCGGATTCAGGTTTTTCTGACGCGTTCAAGTTTTTTTTTCTCGTGGACTCCGAATAGAACTCAGTTTCTATTCAGTGAAGATTTATTTTTAAAGTTTGAAGGGTCTAAAATTTTCTAGATCAAGAAAATTAACTCCTACAAGAATCGATCAAGTTCTTCAAGCATCCGACAATCAAGATCATCTCATAGTTAAAATAGAGTTTAGATTGTAAAATTCTATATAAATAAAGATTGTAATTTAGTACATTGTAATACGAAAGGTGAGGAGGAAGCCAAGAAAGAGAGAGGAAGGTGACAGTTGCATAGACAGAAGATATACTTTATAATCTTGTGATATTCAAGGAGAAGACAAAAACTCTTGTGGGATTCAAGAGGAATTTTAGATTTATTGTACCAAATTTATTAATAGAACTCTTTCAAGTTCACTCCCCGTGGATATAGGCCAAGTTTGAGCCAAATCACATTAAATCCTCATATTTCTTCTACTCTTTTGTCTTAATATTACTAGTTTGTTTTATAATAGTTTTCTTTTACAAGTATTACATATTGTCACAGTTCCGCAACATCGATCACAGTCTTTTACATGCACAATAGTTATTGTCGTAATCTGATTACTGATCTCAACAATTGGTATCAGAGCACCACTTGTAACAACAGCTGCAAACCCGAAACTTCTATGGGTGTGAAAAATACAATGACGTATCAGAACAAGTTAAAAATTGTTACTGGCCAGTTAAAATTTGCCATTGCAAACTCTAGTGAAGGAAAAGGCAGATGTAAATTGTTTGTCTAAATCACTTAACCTCTAACATCACAAAACCAATTTACATCCTTTCTAAGCTCAAATTTTGATTTTATATATAAGTTCCATGTATCTTACAGAGCTACATCTACCACAGCAAGATTGCAGTAATACATGTGATCATAGCAAAATTTCTGAATAAGTTTCATTCAGCAGAGACCGGGCCTGTGGGCAATGCTTGGTCATTAATGTCACTGGAGAAGTGCAATCTCTTGCTTGGAGGCAACAACATGATCTCATCCAACACTCCGAAGGACAGTGTCCGCTTGATTGATTTGAGCGCTGAAGCAACGTGCTGCGATGGTTGTGGCTCGTCAGCTGCAAGTCCACTGGAAAGCGTATTGTTGAGACCAGAGTAACCATTGGCAGAGCACAAGTTGGAATTCCTATATCCACTGTCTCCTCCATCGTCGTTGGAATTAAGAAGGTAAGAAAGAAGCTGGTAGTCACCCCAATCATAGAAGCTGTTGCTCTTTACTTTCACATCTGATTGCTTCCCTCTGTTTTGGTCAGCAGAGGGATTGATTAGGCTGGAGTTCTCAGATTTTTCTTCTGTTCCAGCAATTGCACAGCCTTTCTTTCGGACTCGGCAAAGAACCCAGTCATCCAACTGAAATACATAAACATAAACAAAGACTTTAATAGGTGAGGGGTGGGGGGTGGGGGTGGGGGGTGATTAGGATGCGAAGCATAGAAGGACCATGGAGTCTTACTCGCATGGAACCCCTAGGCTTCTGGAGCCAAGAGGAAGGGCTGGCATCAAGGAGTCTGTACTCGTGCATGACCCAGTCAGTCTTGACTCCCTTTGGTGGCCGGCCTTCGTAGAAGACAAGGGCCTTCTTCACACCGAGACACTGGGACCCACCAGCGGCGATGATTGGCTTGTCGATACCTGTTGCCTTCCAGTATCCCGATGCTGCTGCCCTGTTAGGCCGTGCTCCATTCGGATACTTGCGATCTCTTGGGGTGAAGAAGAACCACTCCCTTCTCCAAAGAAGGCCTTGTCTGATCAAAAGGTAAAAGAGTTAAAACAATCATTTAATCAGCATGTAATGTAACGGTTGGTTCATAGTTAGCTAACCACATGAGTAGTGCACAAGTCTGAATATATCATAGTTCGCCAAATTTTTAAAAGATTTGTTGATGAATCTTCTTGTTTCACTTTCATTCGTCAATATCTAACAATTCAGCAAATATTAGTTTTATCCATCGTCCTCATCATCATTACATGCCCCTCCAACTAGAATGTGACAATACATATCAGACAAACCTTAAAATAATTTCGTTTAGTTGTCATAATTACATGACATCTCCAAGTAATTTATGATCTGCAGGCCTGTCCAGTGGTACATCTGTTGAGCCTTCTAGGTCTATGCAATTTCTTTGTGATTAGAGCTTGCAGTTGAACTTACAGTTGTTGGATAATTAAGGGTTAACAAAGTGTGAGATATCAACTTCAGGTTTATCTTGGAAATAAACAATATCAGTATTTGAATGGAATCCAGGAGTTACAGATTAGAGAGTCAAGAAAGTTTGAAGAAGAGAACCATAGGGAGAAGGATTTACCAGGAAGATCCCAGGGATTGAACTTGTAGAGGTCAATATCGGCGATGATAGATGTTGCTGCAGTCATAGAAGAGGTGACCTTCTTTCTTAAATAGTGAATTAGAAGCTCCTGATCTGTTGGATGGAACCGGAACCCAGGTGGGAACGGAGAGCCTAGCAACCCAAAATCTTCCATTGGATAACAGAACAAAACTTTAGCATAAGAAGCAAGGAAGGAAACGAGGCAGTAATTCGGAGAAGATGGTTTGTAGTGAAGTATGGGAGCTGCTACTCAGCTTCCTTTTATAGGGAAATTTAGATGTTGGGGTTGTCGCTTGGATACTGGGCAAGGGATGTTGGGAGATATTGTGACAAGCACAATTTCTCGTCTGTCCTTTAAATTCATTGTGTTTGGTTAAAACCAATGGAGAGGGCACAAAAGGTGACATATGCACAATATTGTAAGTTAAGGATACATCATAGCAGTTAAAATGCATTTACCATGGAAAATTTTATTGTTTGTGGAGGGAACTGACCCAAATGAGTAAATTGAACGAGCCAAATAGAGAACCTTTCGATACATTTCCAGTCTGATTGCGGATCTGTGCAAATTGGATTGATCCCACAGGTAAACCTGTGATCTGAAACTTAAAAAAGAAAAAAACCTACTTGTTCTTCTAGATGAGATAGCCAACAACTCCATAATTTAATCCAAGGGCCGTACCTGACAAATTTGATGACATGGTGCTGGCAAAGATTAATTGGCATAAAGGATGTCAAGATCTGGGAGACACGACCGATATTTTCATTAATTAGTCTTCCCGATATATCTAGAGATGTCTGATGAGTTTTAAGATGGCAAGACTGAAACGTGTACCACTAAATGAATTTCTATTAAAACAAGAGCAAAGAACATTGGATTCGTCAAGATGCAAAGGAAGCCTATAGGGCCTAAATTGTTGACAAGCAACCAAAACTATATTTGGAATTATCGTGACAGAATTTGGAAAAGCACAAAACTACACTTCTTCAGACAAATCGTAGGATTGGCCCCTCTGCTCGGATGAGCATCTGAGTCCTGCCAATACGATACAACCCTAGATATACTGTTGCTAGTAGTAACAGTTGGGAGTGAGGGGACATGATCAGGTTTTACATCGCGTCATATAATGGTCCAATGGAACCTTTTAGACAGCAGTTTGAATAGTTGAAATGCATAGTATCACTGTTTTAGAGATGGGCCTAGATCGACCTCTGTCAGATTAGTTTACTTCACAGTGTTATCAAAATTATATGGATCACTTGCCATCAAATATGTTTGATACAAGGTTTTCATCTTTATGATTTGATCTTCTAACAGAAGCACTCAGAATTTAAAAGAAGAGATTTTCGTATTTTATTGATATGGGCAATGCCCCAAATATATAGGCATTACAATTACATGATAAGAAAACTTCTAATTTTAATACAATTACTTCTCATAATATGAGTAGGACTCCTAGTAAACATGACTCCTTATATGGTAACTATAATAAAACTCTTAATATGTAAATATAATAATCAAAAACTTTAATACACCCTCTCTAGTTGGAGTATAAATGTCAATCAACCACAGCTTGTTACAAAAACTAGTAAAATATCTCCTAAACAAAATTTTGCTAAACAAAAATAAGTAAAATTTCTAATGTTGATGCAGATGTGCTGAATCAATGATGTTGATACAAAAAATTGCGAATCGAAAAGTGAATTTGAGTCAAACCAAACACTTAGATAAAGACTGCATAAAAGATCATATTCATCTCAAATAAAATTAGGATATAAAGATTCTCAACTCAGTAGAAGTGAAAATTTTGAGAGATCTTCAAACTCAGTATGAGAGATTTTGGGATATCTTGAAACCCAGTAAAAGTACAGATTTTGAGAGATCATCAAACTCAATAGGAGAGAAGGAGACGACTGTAACTTGTAGAGTTAATCGGCAACATCAGATAGTGAAACGAGTAGCAATAGCAGTAGGAATAAATATAGATATTGTTGATTAATCGACAATAGCAGCAAGAAGATCAGATGGCAATAACAATAATAATGGGTAGCGGTAGCAGTAGCAGGTACATGATACACCACGACAGAGTTGATAAAGATAGTGGCATAATAAGAGCAGATCCAAAGCAGAAAGCTAAAGGCAGAACATGGTCCGACGCTAGGCACGTGCTACATGAGTACGACCCAATGCAGGTTCGAGACGGCGTGTGAATGACGATCAGAAAAAAAAACATTTCTGATACCATGTAAGAATTTTAGAAAAAGAATTTTTCATATTTTATTGAATTGGACAATACCCCAATATATAGGCATCACAATTACATAATAAGAAAACATCTAATCTTAATACAATTGCTTCTCATAATATGAGCAGGATTCCTAATAACATATAACAACATGACTCCTGGTAACATATAGAAACATGACTTTTAATATGATAACTAGAATATGATTCAACTAGAATATGACTCATAATAGATAATTATAATAATAAAGACTTTAACAGCTTCCTTGCAATCATGTGAAAATTCCTAATTTTACAGGAAATTTAAATTCCATGACAATAAATGTTTTAACAGTTCTTTTTCTTTCAGGAAAGAACATGGCCTGGAAGAGGGCTCCATTCTGATTATATGGATATATAGAAAAAAAGAGTACATAGTTCATTGGCTCACAAAAGAATAAGCCAAGAGAACAAGGACCAAATTATAAAGAACAAAGGGCTCTACACTGATTGGAGTCATTGGACAACAAGAAATTAATGAAAAAAGCAGCCTTCTGAAGAGGGAGTCAGGAACCGTGTACTGATGGTCGAAAATACTGTTATTCCGCTCAGTCCACAGGGTCCAAGTTACTGCAAGAGCGTGGACAATCCATTGCTTTTGAGATCCAGGTGGGAAATATGAGGTACACCAAGATTCCCACATCTAGTGAATGGAGGAAATCCAAGAGAGAGTTGATGTAGAACGGGAAGGGGGAAAGGAAGAAGAGAGAAAATTAGGGTTTAGGAGATAAAGATAGGACTTGAGCTTCAACACCCAGGAGATCTCTCTCCCACTCTGCACATCTCCATGCAAGAGATTCAAAATTGGAAGCAAATCAGTATGCTTCAATAAAGGGGTTCAAGTTCAATTCATCATAGTCTAATCTAAACAGCTACAACTCTTGGCCCTATATAGGCTCCTACAAAGAAGACTTCCTCATCATAACCGATGTGAGACTAAAAACACATAAAATAAAATAAAACAACTAAAAGAAAACTACTAAATAATAATTGGAGCGATCCCCATCAAGAGGCCTAGCTTAACCCTAAAAGGGCCCTAGCAAGGCAAAGATATCTCTTGAATAGTTTTAAATTATGTTTTCACTCCAAATTAGCAAACCAAGGAAAGTTGAGAATGATGCTAATTGATAAGCAGACGAAATATCTCTCGATGGATCTACAGATTGAGGTTTTAATGCAGATCTCATCTGAAGGCTAGTATAGACACTTTTTTTGTGTTTGGAACTTTCTTTGGTAATTTCAGCTTATCTGTTTTCGTTGTTTTCACCAGAAACATGGCCTTCAAAATATTCATATCCATCTCTTCCACTCCAAGGAAGAAAAATTATTTGCAATTATGCAGAAGTCTACTATGATAGATAAATACTAGCAACAGAGAAGTCAATTGTGGTGGTATGATATGGTTCTTAGCCAATACCAGTCCAATAGATGGGATCCTTGAAAGGTCACATGTAAAACATGTCAAGGAAAGAGGAAAAGTAAACAAAACATGAAATCAAAGAAAATAATAAAATATAAGGACACTCACTGTAGGTTTTTTTTCTTCTTAATTATGACCCAGTGAAAAATTAAAAGTACGGTGTTTAATAGATTTTTTCTTTTTTTGAGAATCTATGATATTTAATAGATTGGAATGGGTGAAAGATAAAAGAGATATATGAGGCAAGTCATGCGCCTGGATTTCAATGTTTATACGCTAATTGCACTGTTCGCCAGAGCGAGAACACTTTTAGACTACACCAGCGAGTGATTTGATGCTAGGAGTCTCACAAAAGATTCTATTATAGTAATAATAACGACAAGAAAGACCCTTCAAAAAAGAAACAAGGATAGTATGAGACGATAACATCTTAGCAGTCTTTATTCCATTATTCACTTCATATGTCTACAAACCATTGAAGTCGTACACATAATTCCTAACTAATTAGACAGAAGTCATGTGTTAGAGATTACTAGGTCACTGTGACCATTTAAGTTGCACATGGACTTGCAGTTTTTTGTAATTTATGTCAACATTTGACCTATTGACCACGATTATGGGACTCCGGCTGATCCCAATTCATGGTTCAAAGTCGCGGTCTCGGCCACGGACTCGACATGCACTAAGACGGATCGGTTGCAGTGACTCGGATCGGTCTCGGACAATACGCACAAAATGCTACATAAGAAAAGCTCAAAAATTCTGAAAAAATCACCACAAATCAAAAAATGCAGACATCAAAATTCATATATCACATGCCCAAAACAATTTGTTTTGAGGGGGTAATTGGGAAAATATGATAATTTGGGGTAAATTTAGAAATATGAAAGATTTGAGAAGAAATATAAAAAAAACCAAAACAAAAAAAAAATGAAAAGGTAAGAGAGGGGGTGAAGAGAGACACACAGAGAGATAAAGGCAGAGAGAGGGAGATCAGGTGTGCGAGAGAGGGGGAGAGAGCCCCGAGAGAGGGGGAGGGAGAGAGGAAGAGAAAGGTTAAAAGAGAGAGATCGGATCGGGTGAGAGAGAGGGAGAGAGATCAGAATGGGGAGGGAGATCAGAGAAAGAGGCGGGCGGCAGATATCAGAGGGAGGGAGAGGGAGAGAGATTAAAGGGAGATGGAGGGAGAGATAAGAGAGAAAGAGAGGCGGGCGGTCGTGATGGCGGGCGGGTGACTGACGGCTAAGACGACGACGGTAGTGTGAGCGACTTGTGACGGCGATCTCGGTAAGTCTCTCTCCCCTCCCTCCGATCTCTCTTCCTTTTATGTGTGGACTCGGCCCGACTCGGGTATAACTCGGCCGAATCAGTCGAGTCCTATCGAGTTGTCTCGTACTCAACCGATTCGATCGAGTCATACGAGTCATGTATTTTCGCCACTTGCAGCGATTCACATCTTGTTATGGAATATGCGGTGGCCGTTCCGGAGACGACTCGGCCGAGTCAACTCCGACTCAGCTCTGTCTTTGAATCTTGTCCCAATTCCCTAATAACTCTCTCTATTGTGAGCATGGATATTAAGATTCCAACTCGACCCAGTGGATGCTACATATTGTGTGTGGTTTTGTTAATATCCAGTAAAGAAACCTAATTCGAGGCCTAGTCAATCATGCCATTTAGGCTACGCATAATGTTACTAAATGTAGTTCTAAAGCTAAAACTACCTAATGTCAAATTCATAGTATAAAGTTACCCAACCTATATGTATATCAATTTTTTGTGCTTCTCAAACTTGATTTTTTGGGGGAGATTGTTGCAATTTTTAATTCCTTTTATCCTTTTTTCTAGAAAAAAGCAAGTTTACTTTTTTTTTTTTGAATATTGTATTTTTTTAGCTAACCTGTGTACTGATGCTTTGACCCAACACTACTTTGTTTTTTGGGATTTTCAGAAATGTATGCACGTTTTTGAGCAATTAATGTTGTCGTTAATGCCCACAATTAATTTCGGAAGTAAATGGGTAATAATTAAATTCAAATCATTATTCAAAGTTTTTCTTTTTGTTTTTCATATTTGAATTGAGCATATCCTGAATGGGCGTTCGGGTTTGAGACCTAGTAGCTCATGGC
>JAVJIF010020052.1:0-22260 GCA_038442645.1 Agave tequilana | reverse complement strand
TAGGCGTACTTAAGATATTTAGGAAAGGTCATTAACTCCAAGGAAGGAGGTGGCTCAATTGGTAGAGTGTTAAGCTTAAATTCTCCATTTCTATAGAACTTGGACTTGCTGCCCCACTCTATACTCATCAAGGTTGAGATCACTAGATTCTAACTCTTCATCATCCTTTGATTCTAGTGTGATCTCCTCTTGTGCTCGCTAGTCATATTTCAATGAGGTGACCTCAAAGGGTGGTCATTTATGTCATAGGGTGTGTTTACCTAAGTTGAAAACATTGACTTCCTTGGTCATGTCTCCAAAAGCCAATCTCATGGATCCGTTTCGGCAATTATGATTGCGTTAGCAGTTGCTAGAAACGGACGTCTAAGATGATGGGAGTTTGAGACCTAAGATTAGACACAGGTTGTGTCTCTAAAATAATGAAATCTACTGGTAAATGAATTCTCTTACACATATAAGGACATCATTGATCTTCCCTTTGGAACTTTAATTAACCGATTAGCTAATTGGATTGTAACTTGAGTTGGGTTGAGTTCGCCTAAGCCAAGTTGTTGATATACGGAGAAGGGAAGCAAATTAATGCTTGCTCCTAAGTCGAGGAGTGCTCTATACATTTCAGCTTGACCTATTGTGCAAGAAATGGTGGGACAACCAGGGTCTTTGTACTTGACTAGGATCTGTTGGACCAATAGCTCACTAATGTTAGTAGCTAGAAAAATCTTCTTGAGCACATTTGTCTTTCTTTTCTTGGTGCACATGTCCTTAAGGAATTTGGCATAATTAGGGACCTGTTGGATTGCATCAAGAAGTGGTATATTAAGCCTAACTTTATTAAATACCTCGAGCAATTTCTTCATATGTGCATTATTATACTTCTAAGCCTATTTGAAAATGGGTCTATAGGTTGGTGCACTTGTTTTGCGGACTTATCAACTTCAGTTTCTTTGGAGTTTTGTGGAGATAGAGTGGAACTAGATTGAATAGACAATTGAGCTGGGTCTAGTGGCATGGGATACATGATTATCAACTTGTTTCCCTAACCTAAATATATAGACCAAGTTGCATTAGTTTGATCTTGAGCCTCATTGACTTGCCTAGGATTCCTAGGTTTAGGCAATGGTTGACTTGGTAGAGTTCCCTTTTGTCTTATTATTTAGTTGCATCTCTATCCTACTCAAGACTTGAGCTAGTGTGTCTTTAACTAGAGTGTCTACCTTCCTTTCCATATTGGAGAGTCTTATTTCCATCTGTGAATTTTGGAAAGAGGTGGAGGACTGTGGTGGGAAAATTTGTTGATAAGGAGATTGTTGAAAATTATTGGAGATTGGGCCTTGTTGATCATTGTTGTTGGGCCCCATGAGAAATTTGGGTGATTTCTCCAACCAGGATTATAGGTGGATGAATATGGATTATTAGTGGCCTTGTGAAGGCTGCATTCATATGCTTGGGCAAAGTTTGATGAGCTATAAAGACGGAACATTCCTCGGACACATGGGTCATGGCTTGAAAATAAGTACAGCCCGCCGAAGGTGTTAGGCTGACTTGGTTCACTGAAACTGGTTCTTTAGCTTTAAGAGCTTCTAGTATTCACATCACAACAGCTAGTTTAGTTTCGGTAGCTATGTTTGCCTCAATGGAATAGACACCTCCTTTAGAAGAGTTAGGGTCAGTAGTCCTAAAATTTTCCGGAGTTGGTTCCTTGGATGGTATTATCAGCCAAATCTTCATATAATAACCATCCTCATCTTTGTTCTTTTTTTAAAAATCCTCCTTGGCACATGGATTTAATAAGGTTTTTGTTTGATATTCTAATCCATCGTAAAGAGCTTGGCAAAGTCGCCATTTCTCTATCCTATGGTGAGGGCATTGGCAAGGAGGTCCTTAAAACGTTTCGAAGTACTTCCAAAAAGGTCATTGGCTGTTTGCTTAAACTGTAAGATACTTTTCCTAATTGTGCAGTCTTGTGAATAGGATAGAACTTCTTAAGAAGGCTTTGATGAATTATCCCACGAAGATATGGAACTGACCTCTAGACTGTAGAGCCATTTCTTTGCTAAGTCTTTCAAAGAGAATGGGACAAACCGTAATTTAATGGCATCTACTCTTAGCTGGGTATTTTCATCATTAGACATACTTCTTCGAATTTCCTTATAAAAAAGTATGCATCCTCGAATTCAAATCATGAATTTGGGAAGAGTGTGATGTATTGTGGTTTAGCTCAAATGGTTAACACCTTCATCGGGAAACTGAATGCAAGATGGAAGAGAGGTCCTAATAGGATAGAACCTATCTTGCAGTGATGGTGGTTGTGTCATGTGTGAATCTGGTTTTTTGTTCAGGTGGTGAACTGGTCCTAGTTAGTCTAGATGTGAATGGGTCTCCGACCAAGCTGACATGCACAGTTAACAAATAAGTTCACCCAATCAATCAAGAAAGAGAAAAAAATAATCAAAAATCAAAATCCTAATCTAAGGTAAGCCTGGACCTAGACGACTCCTAGCTTTAGACTGTCTTAGGAGGTATTGCCAACTCACCCACAAGTAATCAGCCAGGTAGGTGGCAAGATCAGTGAGGTTATCCATCAAAGACGTTCCTTAATTAAGTACACCACAATCTTCGGGCTTTCGGCCCTTAATCCCTTCCTAGACACCAATTTTGGTGAGAGTTAATTTCGAACAACTTTCTCCTTCTGCCAATCTCCTAATGAGTCTGAGTTAACCTAAGGCCAACGTCTAGTCAATTTTATTTTAGGTTTAGGGTGTGAGTGCAATGGAGATGATTTGTGGGCCAAGGAAGGGTGATGAAATCCCACCTTGTGTGTTATTTATGGGTTATGCCCTTAAAGTGATTTAGTGCACGTGTAATCAATAGACAAGTTTTCACTCAAAAAGAGTAAATCAGCTAAGGGTGCTTCCTAGTCTATATGCAATGCGAACGTACCTTGTCGCCAGTACTTTTCAACAGAAATTAAGAAATATAAATGGACACGTGCCTATGATGCAAGAGTCTAAATTTTTTTTTTAAATTAGTCAACTGATAGTTTACTGTTAATTAATTAGCAGTATGCAGGGTGATTACAGAGAAATAATATAAAGCAGTAAATAGGATTTACAATTGCAACAACCTATAAAAACTCAGTTAGTAGTTCACTACCACAGCCGCGGAAACGCTACAATTGCCACGTTTGCGCGCTATTTAGTAGGGCTGCCTTCCAGGGCAGAGGCACAGAGTTGCTATATGTCCTTAGCTGGAGTTATAGTTCTTGTTCTCAGATCCTGCAAACAGAAAGAAAAAAAATTAGTTTTTGAGAATATCGTACCGTTTCGCCCGGCAACGGCGCCAAAATTTTGATTGAAATGGGAAAATAGTAAGGAAAGAGTTTAGAAAATTTAGTCTCGTTTCAAAGTAACCGTTGTATGTTAGGGCTAGACGGGCGATCCACAGGGAAGGATGCGATGGAAGCTTTTCGGAATGATCTTCTCTGTATTTGTCTTGGAAAAGAAAGAGAAATTGATTGTGAGAATTAGATTTGATCAGCAAAAGAAGTATGTTTACTAATCATCTACCACAACCCAAAGTATTAGTCTCAAAGAGTGAACATCATATTGAATGAAGAATTATCCACCCTAGGTCATTGACTGAGAATCAAGCAAGATGAATGGAAATGTTGGAACCCTAATTAGTGTGCATTAATAAAAATTAAACTATAGTTCATCCTAATTTCAAAGTATAGCATAAGAGAAGTTTTTACTTAAAATTATGATATCAAAGTATTTAAATATGAACTATGAGTAATCATTTAGAAAGTGCAAACCGAATTAGTTAACCCTAATTTCGATTCATCTTTAAGAACATCAATTAATCCTAGGTTTTTAACAAGAGTAGATGTCAATCAGTTCATCTTTTAAGCTAAACTAGGATTGATTGAGAGATTAGCAAACTATAGGTTTAATTAGTTATTCATTTTTTATTTTTATTTTCAATTTTTATTTCAAATAAGAAAGATTGCATGGAAATTAAAAGAAGAAGAAATAGATAATCCAAACAGAAAAAACTAAATTGAATTGCATAGAATATAAAAAGAATGAAGAACCTTTTATTGGATGTCACTGGCCAATTATAAAGCTCCTATCCTTCTTCAAAATCGTCTTCTTCAAATAAATAAAAACGAAAAAATACAAGAAAATTTGGAAAGAAGAAAGATCTCTAAGAAAATCCTAGGTTTCAGCTCTCTGCCTCCTCTTCTCTGTTGCTCTGCAGAGGTATTTATAAGAGATATAAGACGTAGAGTCCTAGTAAAACTCTCCCACGAAACCACGTTGCCAGATTCATCCTAACGGTGCGAAAAACGCGACTATAGTCACGAAAACAAACGCCGCTATAGCCGCGTTTTCACGGCCATAACGTGGCCAATGGCCACGCGCTTTCTTGCGTGGCCTCCTTGGTCCGTTCATCTGGGCGCCTCCTTCTGAATTCTACATTCAGACTCTCTATCTTGAAAACTCGAGATACAGTGTGAGAAGTAAGTTATCAAAAATCAAAATTTGAAAAAGGATTTGTTCTCTTCTCTTTATCTTATCTTTATCCTTGTATTGCAAGCAACCAGGTTTAAGTAGAAGTCCATCTCTGTTAAGGATAAGGATCCATCTTATCCTTCTCTTCCTCTTCTTTAGCAATTAGGAGTTCTATTTTATCCTTCCTCTTTCTCCCCTAGATTTTAAATAATAATTTAAAATCCAAGTTAGATTAGGTTAAATAAGATAGAAGCTTCTAATTTACTAAAATTATTATGCATGTCGGCTTGTGGGATTCTTGGGCTTTTGGGCTTCCCTTGTGTTTATTTTTTTTTTTATTTTTTTAATTACTCAAGCCTGCACACACATTAAAAATAAAAAACATTAGCGGTAGTGCTTAATCAAAGAAGTAGGGAAATATGATGATAAATATGATGATAAATATGCATTTTTAACTACCTATCAAAGTGCTAGATGCGATCTTGATGCGCGAGCTCTTGAATCAACACATGTAAGCTCCAAAACTCCTTTGTTGAAGCTAAATACCTACTAATATCTTTGTCAAACAACTGAAACTATATAAACACAAGATATTTAGTAAACTATAACTACATGAGTTAATAATCATCAAAACTATAGTGATGGCTTTGGGCCAACAATCTCCCCCTTTTTGATGATGACAAAACTCATGAAGTTATATATGCATGGATTAAAGTTAAGCTTCATAGAAGCTCCCCCTTAACTCATGCGTATCAATAAACAAATAGATATTCAATAAAATGGATAAATCAAATAACACATATATGCATAAATATGGAAATAAACATGCATAAACTCACTAAATTCTTTTTCCCTTTTTGCATAAACAAGGAAATGAAATAAACATGCAAATATAAACTCTTCAAATACTTCTCCCCCTTTTTGTCAATTCATCAACAAAGGGGCGAAGGAAAAACAAGTAAGAAAGATATATGCGACATATATTCATGAAGAAGGGAGACGTAAAGTTAACTCCCCTGCATACATGCATCACATGAAAAGAGATGATTAGACCCTAACCACATAACGCATAATATACAATATATAAGTGGAGATGATAAGCTCCCCCTATACACGTGTATCACATAGAGAAGAGAGGTCAAGCTCCTCACTGTGAGATACACTCAACATGAATCTATATATAGAGAAGATGTTAAGTTCCCTTGCATATAAGCAATACATATCAAAACATGTCGAAATTACTTATAAAACAAATTTTGAATTTTCTTGAAGTCATCAAAACAAATTTTGATACCTATTAAATTAAATTGTAGATACCAATTGAAAATTGTAGTTCACATAAATAGATGTGGTACCACTTGTAAATAAATAAAATTTTAAGATATCAATAGAAGATTTTTGATATCAATTGAAAATGAAACATTGTAAGTTTGATACAAATTGAAATCAATTTGTCCAATTGAAAATATCTATTAAATTTTTGATACAAATTAAAAGTAAAAAATGAAATTTTGGTAAACAAAACTCATTTTGCAATGAGGATATCAAATTGAGAATAATACTAATTAAGATTATTGATACCAATATTGAAAATGTTAGCACATACTAAAATAAAGTATTTTTCATCATAAAGAGTGGGAGTAAGATACCAAATGAAAATAAAACCGAATGAAAGATAAAACATGAAATTTTCTCCCCTTTATGAAATACCAATAAAAACAATGCATAAGCTTGTTAAGATACCAATTGAAAAATAATTGGCATTATGAATTAAATAAAGCTTAGCAAAAAAAATAATTTGCGCTTTTAAGATGTAAAGATGTAGAAAGCACAATCAAATCATATATATGTATGAACATGAATATACAATTGAAATTGATATCACTTGAAATTTGAGGCATACATATATAGAAAACAATATGAGTATACAAATATAAAATTTCACGAAAATCATGTGTATAACTCATACCTAACACCCTATTCATGCACATGTTTAAATAGATTTTCAATTTTGAGAATACAAGACATGGTCGCCCATCCAACTACCCTTGAGGGTAGAAGTTCTCAAAATAAGATTTGAAAATTTTAATATAATTTGAAAAACTTTACCATTTGAAGAATTAAGAAGCTAGTTTAGAATAATATTTGAAAAACTAGTTAAAAAATCCTTCAAGAGATAAAACCAAACATGTATCGCATGAAAACATGAAAATCACACAATAATTGACACTCAAAATTTATAAAGCACATATATGCTCATGAAACAAAAATTCATGAGTTAAACATTAAATTTAGAGTGTAAAAATCATGTAATAGGCATAATCATGGAGATAAGACATTTAAGCTCATATAAAATTCCTTTATAAACATGAAAAAAAACATGAAAATTTAATTTTCATCAAAATAATACTAACTTCAAGGCGTGTATGTTTTGCCTAAACTTGAAGTATACATACAGATCCCAAACACAAGTGAGTCCATAATAGAATTTTGCATGAAAAGCAAGTGACTCTAGGATAGACATGTATATCTTAAGTTTTGGCAAAATTGACATATACATGAAGTTAAACACATTTATATGAAAACATGTATAAAAGTAGGGAATACAAGTTAAAATGTAAGAATCATCAAAACTAGGCTATACAAGTATATCTAATGGGTACAAATGAGCAACATAGCATAAACATATAGTAATCAAATGTGGCTCACTAGTGTACAAGTATTGACACAAGTTTTAATGAAAACTACATCTAATCAAGTAATCAAACCATGAAGTGCAAAAATCAAACATGATCATTAGGGTAGACGCACATGCTTTAGATCTAGGATATACACAATAGCTAAATAAGAGTGAGAACACTAAATATGAATGCATATGAGCATGGATGTATCTCATATACTACATATGTATATCACAAGTCTAATAACATGGCATTTAACATCAAAACATGCTATAAGTCAAACAGTGAGAGCATGTAAACTAAATGTGAGTTAGAGATAGTTACCAAAACTATTAGGGCTAATCTCTAGATCTCCAAACCATGGTGGTCCTCCCACCAAACTTTCCTTGAAAGTGATGCATCTAAAATTGTCACCATTTAGCTCGGAACCCATCCACCATCAAGGCACCATTACTCTCACGTCAAGCGAGAGCTCACACCTACATCAAACACAATAAGAGTGGATTTTGGTACTCATACTCTATTGGGTCCATAGGGGTTAGTGCCTTTCCTAACCCAACAAATTTATTTACAAAATTTGAATCATTTATTCTATTATAATAAAATTTTGCAAGATGGCCCTTACGTCCACAATGTGTACAAATGTATACATGAGCATACATGGAATCATGTGTGAACATGATGAGCATGTGTATGTCGTGTATGGTGTGCATAAACATGTGATGCATGTTTCTTGCGAAACATAGCCAATTTCTTGTGATCCATAACACATTGGCTCAAAGTGGAGCCCAAATAATCTACACTTTTCTTCAACTTACATATATCATTATTAATACTTAAAGAAGAAGTGGAGCATGCAACATGTTTGTTAATAAAAGAAGAAGCAATAGGAACATGACAAACATGAATATCAAAATTATTTTTCAAAGAAGAGTTTTCCTTTGAAACTAAATCCAATTCTTTTGAAATTAAAGTAATTTTATTTTTCAAAGAATCGTTCTCTTTTAAAATAATATCGAGTTTTGAAGATAAAACCTCATTTTTCTTCAAAACATCATTACAATTATTTTATTTTTGAAATTTCATTTTCTTTCAAAATAAGGTCAAGTTGGGTTTTCCAGGAAACTCTTTCACTTGAAATCTCAATCTCTCTTACAAAGCCATATTAAGTTTTGAAATAAATCCTTATTTCTTCTTTTAGTTGAAAGCTTTTCTTTTTCAAAACTTTGTACTTTGCTAGCAAGTTTTCACAAACAAAAGATTGTTCTTCATTTAAAGCATCAACATCTATATGGTCATCACCTGAAGAACTAACACTATTATCTAGTTGAGTTTCCGAATGTACCTCAAGAGAGTCATTCCCTTAGACCATGTGGTAAGTTTGTTCAGATTCATCTCCACTAGATTATTTCTTCACATATTTTATCGTTTGAAGCTTGGAGAGGTCAAAGTGTTCCACACTACAAAAGTAGAATCACAATGAGAAACCATAGAAAAATAATCTTTACTAAGAGTGCGCCTAAGAGCCTCTAGAGCTTGTGCATTGTCTTCTATATGCTTGTTATTACGAAGATAAGATTTCTTGGTAGGAGCAAGGTAAACATGTAAACCTAAGATTTTTAAGTAGGCACTCATTCTAAGTTTCCATATATCGATGTCGGTAGCATCATACATTGGAGTGGTCATGAAATCCATGAGTGTGTGTAAACAAATATGTCTGCAAATGCAAATCTAGATTAGCTATCCAAGATCTCACTCCTATGTGGTTAATCCTAATATCAGGAGCGTAGGCTCTGATGATAATTAAAAATACACCTAGAGGAGGTGAATAGGTGTAAGGTTAATCTAATGACAAATGATGCAGAATTAAAAACTAATTGCAACATACCAAGTGTAACCAAAGAGTGTAGCCGAATTCTCGGTGACGGGCTCTGGATTATCTCCTCTAAATTCCTCTTAAATAAGAGTTGAGGTTCTATACGAAGCTCTCTCGGTTCAACACTAGTGTGAGGTACATCATAATACCAAAAGCATATATATGTATGCGAAATGAGTCAATGCAAGATATAGAAGAGAAAGAGTTTAGAGATAATGGATCAATCACAAACATCAAGATATGTTCGAGGTTCGAGCATGCTCTACGTCCCCGACTTCACATAGAAGGATTTTCACTATACATCCACACAGGACTTCCCACATAGGGAACCTCCACTGAGGATTGGTAAATAAAAATTAGGAGTACACAAACTCCTCTCTCCCAACAATAAAACCTCTACAAAGAGACTAGGCACAACAACAATCTCCTATACACTTAGAGGGATGGGCACTAAGCCAAACAACAATAACCTCATACTAGAGGGATAAGGCATTAAGCCAAACAACAATCACCATACACTAGAGAGATAAGCCACTAAGCAAAACTCTACCACAAATTACCTCTACACAAGAGGGATAATAACAAACTCAAAGATCAACCTCAATTACCTTTGCACAAGAGGGATGAACACCCAAAGCAAAGAAAGATTACAACTCTTGGTGATCACAAAGATCATAAACAACTTTGATGATCTCAATAGACCACAAACCAAATTTTCCACAAAAATAAGATCCTATTAATAGGATAGAGATGATAGCTCAGAGAGTGAAAATAAAGTGTTGGAATAAAGAAAAACACTTGGGAAAAATCTTCAAATAGATATTGAAATCAAGATCAAAATCAATTCTGAAGAGCTCTCTTTTTTTTTGAATTTTCTAACACTTTAAAACAAATAAAAATAAAACTTTGTAGCCCAAAAACTCTTTGAAATATTGCTGTAAAATACTAGGAAAGATAAGAAATTTTGCTCTCAAAAACCATGAAGAAACCAACCCAAGAGATGGGTATTTATACCCTCTCAAATAAACTAGCTGCTGGCAGTCTGGAATGGCCAGATTGCTCTTCCAGTCGACTGCCAATGGTCATATTTCTGACTGTTGTGCCTCCGGTCGACTGCCCGGTCGACTGGCCACAACCTTCGGTTGACCGTACGGTCGACCGGCCAGCACCCGGGAGTTGGGTGCTTTCAGTCGGTCGACCGCGCGGTCGACCAGCCGTTTAGGCTGGCCATGTGCATGTCTCTCGTGCACATCGGTCGACCGGTCCGGTCGACCGACTCCTGGTCCGGTCGACCGTCTGGTCGATCGCCAGCATAGTCTGGCTGAGAATTTTGGACAGAAAACTTGATTAATTTAATACCAAATAAATCCTATAAATACACATAAATTTCACAAAAATAAGTTCTTGTAAGGTCTTTGAATAACAAATATGTGTAACCAAAAATCAACACATATTACAAACTATTTGAACCATTTTTGCGATATTGAAATTAGGCCTTTAAACAAACATCATATTTTCCAAAAACCAAACTTTGAAATGGATCACCGTTTTCTCCAAAACTTGTATAAATACAAAAATATGATATTGAGACAAATTTGAAGCATATTGTATATGGATAGAATTCAATATACATATAAGATATATATCTATGTTTTTGATATGAAATCTAAAACCGATTAAACTGAAAACCAAACTTTAAACTTGTGTGCGTATGTGAACTTGAGCATATCAATTCTATCTAATCTTTACACAAGATCTAAACTAAACATAAACGAAGTATTCTTGTCTCCAAGTTGACTCAATCTAAACATGATCCAATGAGCTTGACTCCAACCGAGTGCTAGATGCGATCTTGATGCGCGAGCTCTTGAATCAACACGTATAAGCTCCAAAACTCCTTTGTTGAAGCTAAACACCAACTAATATCTTAGTCAACAACTGAAACTATATAAACACAAGATTATTAGTAAAATATAACTACATGAATTAATCATCATCAAAACTAGAGTGATGGGCCTTTGGGCCAACACATATTAAGCTTTCCCTATTATCCTAATCATGAATCTATAATGTAAGTGTAATGAAAATGCATAATCATGTAAACAAAATCTAGATTGTGTTTATTTTTCAAATTATTCATCGCTAAGTCAAGAATTAAAGATTCTATCAAATTGATTGTTCTATCAAAATTTTAAACTTTATTGACCCCTTAATTCCCAAAAAGCTAGTTTAAACTTGTTGTAAAATATATATTTTTCTTTTTTTAAGTAAAAGAAAGAAAATAAAATTAGAAAAATAAGAGAAGAAAATAAAAAAATAAAAATCCTAGACATAGATACAATCATGACCTTCTCCCTCTTTTGTTTGATCCCACATCTTTTGATCTCCATCTTCTAATATGTGGTGATGAAGATTTTTTCTTTTTGTGTAGTCTTTTTACCAACTTGTAGATTTTCTTCAAACCTTCCCAAATTTTCACCATGAATTCTCTATTGTCTTGATGTGGCTCTTATTCAAAGAATTGATCATCATCCTCATCTTCTTCAGAAGACTCTGATGGAACATATGAATATCAACATGAGCCATTTCTTACGTCTAATCTATTTGTAGAGATGCAAAATATGGTGCAGTCTTACTTTCAATTGTAATCATAATTCTCTCTTTATATCTCTTTATACTTATCCTCAAGCATCAAACTTCTATAAATATGGGTAATAAGAATAGGCAAAGGAATATAACCTTATGCTTCTTTGATTGCCTATCATTAACATTGCATATAGTTGAAGACAATTGAAACCACATGCAAAATTATTGGTTCTTTGTCATCAAAATGTGCACAATGTGAAATACTTGGCTATAAAATATGGTCATTTGTGTAACACCAAATACATTAGTGCTCAGCCATCTACAAGTAGCATGAATGTTTCAATAAAAAGTTTTCGCATCTATCCCCCCATATGTAGCCATTCTACAATTTTCACCCATTAAGCTATATATTCTTCCACCCTCATAGGAATCTGATTTAAACAAAGAGTAAGAGGGATTCCAGTCAAGTTCGATAATAATTGTAAATCTACAACATTCCTCTCTTCTCTCCAATTGATGTGATTCCTATGATCATGATTATCAATGTCAAGATTGGTGAAACTATTGCAAGATTTCTCTACTAGACTCGGGATGTAGTGGTCAGTGCTACCTTCATGAGTCAAATATCCCAGTTCCTATTCATGATCTCTTCTAAGAAATACGTACCAAAAGCTTGAAAAATTGTAAAGAAATTCTTTTGGATATCAAACTTTCTCATGATGTAGAAACAAAGATATAAACTGAAAGTAGTTGGGATAATTCACAAGATTACAAAAGATGACCTTCTATCTCTGCAGGTGGGTGGTGGATTCACCGTGAAAGTCACTTCTCCTGCTCAGATTTGGCTCTGCATTACTTCTTCTCTTCTCCTCGCTCTTCTGGGCTTTCTGGTCTCAGAATCTGATTTCAGGGTGTTGTGAAAAAAGAAGGGAAATGTTAGCTTTTATAGGCTTTTCCCTAGGAAAAGAATCCTATGTCTATTCAAATTCCAATCAATCCATCAATCCAAACTCAAATTCAAATTTAAGTCCAGTCAATTTTTGGAAAGAGGTAAATTTTTTCTAAAACCAAGGTTTAGTAAAAAGAAATTTCAATTCTTACTCCAAATGTTAGTGCAAAATTTAAACTTTGAAAGCAATTTTTGGAAAATTTTGAAAAATTTTGAAAGAAAAGTTATTATTTGATTTTCTCTCCCCATACCTAAACTGAAGCATGCCTTCATGCTTACCAAAAATTCAGAAAATTAACTCTCCAGAAAATTTGAAAATATACTCCAAAAGCAAGAAAACTCTGTTTCTAATCATAAATTTCCTTAACTGTCAAGTGGAATTAAAGCTCAAAGTTAGGATCTCTAAAAATAAGTGAAATTAATATACTCATGTGTGCAAATCTGGATGTCATCTGGTTGTTGTTTGACAGCAGATTAGTCGTATGGATGGCGAAATCGTTGTTCTTGTCAGCTCAGTTACTTTCTACTTTGGGCTTTATCTCTTGAATAATTTCTCTGGTTCTTTATTTGTTTCTGTATTTAAAAAACAACAGTCAATATAGGTGAGGCAGTATAAAAGTTTAAATAAAAAGAAATTAAAACCAGGTTAGAAACCTTAATTACTTTCCAAAAAGCGCTTTAAGTTATTGTCATTAGCTAAACTTTCTCTGATCTGCTTATTCAATGGTGTTTAGGTTGAAGAAGGCCTTATGCTTGTTAAAATCCCCTCGCATATATGTGTCACGCCCCGCAACCATAATATAATAAAAGGGGTACGTGATGAGAGCCGGCGACAATATTTTCAAAGCAAATACGTTAAGCCTCAGTACATTAATTCAAAAAAAACATGGTTTATTAATTATTCTAGCTAGAAGAATTCAAATACATAATGTCATTAAAGGTTTCACTTATTACAGCATAATAAAATCATAGAAAACATAACCATAAAAAGTCTCTCACATATGGGAATAAAAAAAATCTGTCTATTGTAGATCAGCAATGTGCTCGCAGTACTCCTAGTCCGGTAGAATCTCTTAATCAGAACCTGAGTAAACAAACTCAGGGTCATCAATAGTGACCTAAGTGAGTGTTCTTTTACTCACACGCATACGTATATGCGTCACCGACTCTTGTCGCGACGTCGTTTCCACGAATTTTGGGAAGCGGGGCGTGACAATATGGCTTTAATCTTAGACCGTTGATAAAGTTTTTTTTTTTCATTATTGATAATTTCACTGCTTCATATGAAAAAACTTGCTTAACAACAAATAGACCTGACCATCTTGAACGTGATTTACCGAGATATATTCTAAGGTGAGAATTGTATGATAAAATTTGCTGTCCCACAATAAATTCACGTCGTGTAATGTGTTTGTTATGCCATATTTTTGTTCTTTTCTTATAAATTTGAGCATTTTCATATGTGTAGTTTCTTAACTCATCCATCTCATTAAGTTGAAGTATTCTCTTCTCTCATGCTTTTTTGTGAGTCAAAATTTAGGAACCTTGTTGTCCAATATGCTTTATGCTCTAGTTCGACCGGGAGGTTACAAGCTTTTCCATATACCAAAAGGTTGCGAGACATACCTATCAGCATTTTGAAAGCTGTCTGATATGCCAGTAATGTGTCATCAAGCTTCTTGGACCAATCTTTCCTTGTACTGCTAATTATTTTCTCTAAATTCATTTTAGTGCTTTGTTGTACACCACGACTTGTCCACTTATTTAGGAGTGATATGAAGTAGATACACGATGCTTGACTCCTTATTTGCTCAGCAAGGATTAAAATTGATTGTTATAGAAGTGCTTACCTCCATCACTTATGATTGCTCGTGGTGTTTCATATCTTGAGAATATGTTCTTCTTCAAAAATTTGACCACAACCTTGGCATCATTAGTCGGTAATTCTATGGCTTCTACTCAATTTGACACACAATCCACCACCACAAGAATATGCTGATTAGAATAGGAGGGTGGAAAAGATCACATGAAATCTATGCCCCAAATATCAAATAATTCCACTTCAAGGATGTTGTTCAGTAGCATCTCATTCTTTCTTCTTGATATATTCCATGGCCATAACGGCGCCGCGCATGCGGCGCCAAAATGTGCAGCCTTTGGCTGCACATAGCCTCTGTACATGTTGTCAGTTTCTTGATATTTGCTCCTAGAATGGGCAAATAGGGCTGCAAAAGTCTTGGGCTACTCCTTGTCTCTAAAAATCCCCAAATAATGAGAGTTTGGGGCTTCTTCTTCACTTCATGCCATGGACTTAGAAATGACAAGAAAACCATTATTAACAGAATTTTATTCAGAATAAATGTGAACAAGTGATATGAAAGAAGCATATTTGGAGACAAATCACACCTTTACACTTATCTTTTGCTTGTCCTAAGCAAAAGCAAAGAAAAAACTAAGGAATTTATTGTGACACGTGCGCACTGAGCATGTGCAACAAGTCGTTAAACCTCTAGGTTGAGTTTTGTCTCCTGAGGGTTTTTCAACGGATTACACCAACAAAATCCATAAGAAAGAAATCAAATGTTAGTATTTTAAACGCATTTGAAATAGAGAAAAGTGTTGAAATATTTTTACGAAAATTTAAGTGATCCAAGGTCATAGTTTAACCAGAAATTATTCTTTCTTAAACTAAGTTTAGATGCAAGTTCTTATTATAAATTAAGGTAAGGATTTTGAAATTGAGTTGATTCTTTGCTCTTTCGTAAAACTCTTAGATAGCATGCACTTTGTGAGCAATGAAGATTTTTGGGCTACAAATTTTAACTTTCATGCTATATATGTTATAGATTTTTTTTTCTTCCCTTAATTTTTTTAGGCTTTCTAATTTACCCGGGTAATGAGCCTTTAGCCGTGACTCCAAACCAGATGGTTTTAGGCACCAGATGAGAAACATCCCTTGGGTTTAAGGACTCGAGTAAATAAGGCCACAAAACTAAAGGGGATATTTTATTTTTTGTCCACCATTTTAGGTGTAAATAATCATACTTTTTAAGCATAATTGCCTAGCTTTAATAAGTGATTTTTATTATTTTTTATTATTTTTTATTTTTGTTATTTTTATGACATTTTCAGTCTTTGTTTCGATTCCAAAATTGTGTAAGTGTGAAGTGCATATATCTAGACAAAAATTCATATCAAATTTTCTTACCCATCATACTTCTTTATCCTAAAATTTAAACAGATCAATTATTTTGACTTGGTTTAGAATTCATAATTTTAGGTCTTCCTAATTCCTCAGATAATCTTAACTTTCTTAAAAACTATTCTCTTATTTCAAAAGTTTTTTGTAAAGAAAAAGAAAGGTTTCTATAAAGAAAAATCTAAAAATTCTTAAAAAGAAGTGTAAAAGAAAAAATTAAAACAACCTACATTAGTAAATCTACCCTACACTTCTCTCATGCATTGTCCTCATGCATCGTGAATGTATAAATGCATGAAGCAAATAGGGAAGAAAAAATTATCTCAGGGTGATGGTTTCTGGTGGTCGTCTAATTAGTCCTTGAAATGCAACCCAATTCAAAGATTGTTGAATTCGTAGGAAACCAGTAACTTCTCTAATATAACAATGATTAAGTGAATGGTCTTATTTAAAATTATCCCCTTCAAATGATCAAATTTGGAAAATAATTTTAGAGTCATTTTTTCAATACGTTTTTCCCAAAAAAGAGTGTGAAATGATAGAATGATTGATTTGAACTCGAGAAATATAGAAACTAATACTGACTCAAGAAAGTGACTGAAATCAAGTAAAGGTTCAGGAGTCAGAATTGTTCAGGAAGCGGGTCCAAATCAAGAAGTTGAAACTCTAGTCCATATTCATTTTCCCACAACGGAATATGACTTCTTGAGATTGGTGATTCAAGTTCAAGAATGACAAGTATGAGAATCAAAACTGACTCTAAAATGTTGCTCAGATTGGGTAACAAAAAGGGTCAATATTGATTCATAAATTTGAACTAAATCACAAATTTGAGAATCTGGGTCACATTCTTAATTGAGTTTAATTTCATAAAAATGAGAACTTAACAATTTGTCAATGGGTTTTCAAAAGTATGGTATTGGTCAAGTTCAATACGTTGATCTTGAAAATTGTATTCAATTTCACGATGAACGGGTACAGGATCCAATACTGACTCAGGGAAGTGATGAAAATCGAGTAAAGATACTAGAGTCAATATTGAGTCCAGAAAAGGAATTAAATTACCAAGTTGAGGTTCAAGATTACATTCATGCTCAAGTTCAATTTTAGTAAGGAATAACTTGTCAAAATGTCATTGGGACTTTCAAAACATGGAGTTTGGTCAAGTTCAAATGAGTGTGCTGAAATTGAATCTTTATTTTCAAAATAATATGACTCTTGGGTCTAATAAATAGAGTTAGAGATATAAGAATTGGTCAAAAGTTTACAAGAAAACATTTTCTCACTCATATTGATCACTTTGCTCATTATTGAGTCTAATCTACTGATAGGCCGAATAACAGAATTTCGAGTCCAAATCATGTCTCTATATTCTTTACAATCGGTTCTTCTTGAAAAGGTGAGTATGGAAGTTGGTTTTGA
The DNA here is from genome assembly GCA_038442645.1 of Agave tequilana. Taxonomy (NCBI): domain Eukaryota; kingdom Viridiplantae; phylum Streptophyta; class Magnoliopsida; order Asparagales; family Asparagaceae; genus Agave; species Agave tequilana. The sequence goes on along the minus strand of JAVJIF010020052.1, from coordinate 5,033 downwards.
AAATTGTGGTGAAATCGTAAGTCCTTTAGATTTTATGACTGTTGCTCAGACTCACGCAACGCTTTCATACTCAATTCCAGGATGAATTGTTTTACAGTTGGATGTTCTAGAAAAGAACTATGTGAAGCCTGTTCTGGAAAATGGTGAGTGCAACATGTTTTGAGAATGTCGCTCAAACTCACACAAGAGTTCTATACTCGTGTCAAGACTGATAATTGGTCATTTGAAGTTATGAGATTGAGTATGACTCTTGAAAATATTGTGAAATTGGAGAGGCCAACATTTCATGAAATTTTCATTCGGCCTTCTGCGTGGTTTTTAGACTTTTTCTAACTCAGATTTTTCTTTTATGGCTGTTGTAGAAAAGGAGTATAGGAAGCAAAATCGGGGAATAAATAATGTGAAAATTATAGACAAGGTGGCTTAAAATTTGAATCGGGAGATGTGAATCCCAATAGACTCTGTGAAGGGTGAAAATTATTTTGAAAATTATGGTCATAAGATTGCGGATATGGGCCATATTGAGTCGAAACCAATCCGGCCTATATGGTTAGTTCATATTGTATATAGTCGGGTTTGAATTATTCGAGTCAAATAAGATCAGGGTGAAAGATGGATTCATTTGGTTGGAAAAATTTTGGTTATATTCCATTTTATCACAATGATCACAAATAAAAAGAAAAAACAAACAAAGAAAAGAAAAATTCAAAAACAAGCCTATACTAGGGTTCACCTAGACCTAGACGACTCCTAACTGGTTAGACTGTTCACGGGTGTAAATTGCAGCAATCTGACCATAAGTAATCAGCCAGGTATGGGCAAGACCAGTGGAAGGTATCTGTGCTTAAGAAACGGCCTAATTATGCCAAACCACTGTTCTTTGATGTTTCGCCTCTCAATTTCTAACCTTTGACACCGATTTGACAAGAATAAAACTTTAGCAACTTTCCCTTTAGGTCAATCTCCTAAATAAGTCTAAGAAGTCCCTAGGGTTAACGTCTAGCAAGTTTTATTTAGGGTTTAGTTGTGTGAGTAGGGAGGTTGGTTTTGGGCTAAAGGAGGGGAATGACTTCCCCACCTTATGTTGTATCGAGATATTCCCTTAAGTTCAATTTGTGTAAGTATGCAATATAGACAAGAATGAATACAAAAGCGAGTAAATAACCCACGTGTCTATCCTGACTATATGCTATGTGATATGTACATCTCAGTTCAGATCACAACAATAGAAGAACAAAATATAGTATATTGGAATTTAAATTGATATGTGCCTTGATGCAATATCTAAACCATTTTAAACATCCAATTATTGTATTTTAATTCTTAATTATTACCGTGCACCAGTAATCTAAACAGAAAACTAGCAGCAGAATACACAGATATATGCAAATAAAGACATCCTACAAAAGATGAAGATCAAAGCCCAGAAAAATGCAGCGTTTCCGCCACAAAAAAGCATGACCATGGCAAAATAGTGGGCAACAACTCCTGCTTTTTTGAACAGAAAGAAACAAGGGAGTATGGACTTCTGCAGCTGTTAGATTCTAAAATTTTACCTGTACTTAGAAATAGAGAAGAAAAGTTAACAAAAATGTGAAATCAAACTATTTCCATACCCGGCAACAGCGCTAAATTTGATCGCGGGTTTATCATGCACAAAATGTGTCATTTTGAAATCAGAAATTAATGTGTTTATGCTTTGGGTTCCTTGATACTTCTATTATAGTATAGAGGCTAAACGAGTCAAATTCACAAGGACTGGAGGTGATAAAAGCATTAACGGTATGTTCACATGTATGTTAACAGTTCTTCTTTGTTTCAAAGAATCAAAAGAAAAGAAAAACAATAATAAAAAGAGAAAAATACAGTGAAAACAAGGATAGAAACATTAAGAGAAGGTATTTGTGATTTTTTGAAATTATTTTTAAAACAAAGTAAAAATGAAAGAAAACTCATGGCTACTAACTACTAATGGCTCCACTAACCATGCTAACCTCTAGTGATGTTGCCTCACATGTATCCTTGGTCATCACTAGTTCTTGGCTCAAAAGCTTTTCAAAGCATGACCCATAAAATCACTCATCCAAACTCAAATAAATAAGTGCAAGCTACAATTAAACCTTAAAAACTATACTAGAGCATGCATGTAATAAAGTAATGTTAGCTTGTTAGAGAGTTAGATTTTAGAGTATTAAAATCAATCATTATGAGCCATCAATGGCTCTAGCAAGTGCAAAGGCCAAGTAAGGCTATTAGATTCTTATGAATTATTAAGTAAGGAGTTAACAAGTTAGTAGTTAGTAGATAGATGACATAAGAGAAAATTAGCTAAGCATGTAAAAAGTTAGAGTGAAGAAAACAAGTAGAGATAAAGCGAGAACTTTCATAGAGTGTCATCCTCCATTATAAGAACTCCAACTTTCATCCTAAGAACCACTCTTCTGAACTTTTACAAGATCTAAAAAAAGGAAAAATACAAAAAAAAAAAAGAAGAAAAAATAAAAACACAAACTACACTAAGAGAGAAGAAACTACCCTAGAAACCTTCCTCCCTTCTGTTCTGCTCAACATGGGGTATTTATAGCTAAAAGGGACCTCTGGGAGACAAGACGGGCCACGCGTCAAAACTCGACACGTGGCTCCCTAGTACAGTGCGGGAACACAGTCCAGGCAACGTTTTCATGGCCTTACGGTGTCGCACGTGAGGTGCCGAAGTGTGCAGCCTTTGGTGCACAGTAGCCTCTGTACATGCTATCGGTTTCTTGGTACCTGCTCCAAGAATTGGCAGATAGGGCCTCAAAAGTCTTGGGTACTCCTAGGCTCTAAAAATCTCCAAAGAAATGAGAGTTTGGGCCTTCTTCTTCACTTCATGCTATGGATCTAGAATACACAAGAAAGCTATTATTAACAGAATTTTATTCAGAATAAATGTGAATATGTGGTATGAAATAAGCACATATGGAGACGAATAATTACCCCCAATCGGAGACCAACTTGGGTTCCACCCTCACTCAGAGACGGCAACACAAACCTGCCCACTGGCCCCTGTCGGCTAGCCTACAGGCAATCTGGCCAATTCTGATGTTGGAATTTCCCTCACTCGGAGACCAACGGTTGGGTTCACCTCTCCGCTGATGGTTTCCATACCACTTGGAGACAATGGACCCATTCTGATGTTTGGTTAATGCCCCACTCAGAACCCTATCAAATTCACTACTTCGTTCATAGGATTACTCTCAACTCGGTGATGTCTGTGAACCTAACTCTATTACTCGGAATTTTTTCACTCATAGGCCAAAAAAGTTATAAGGAATCCCCTCACTCCGGAAACAACAACACAAACTCCAAAACCATCTATATCCAACCAACCATACCAAAGATAAAGATCAGCACTCCGAAGAGGCACGGTCATATTAATTCCAAAGGCTAATGGTAAAAGCAAGCCAAGCAAGATCTAAACATTAAATATTTCCATTCCAAAATTCATTTCCATTCTAAATACATTTTCATCCCAAATACCATTCAATTATATTTATTGGATTACATCTAACAAGAGTAATACAATAAATTTCATTACATATCTGTGTCTATGACCTTTTGATAAGAAAATACAGTAGATCCAGGTCCAGAAGCTCCAGTCCAACCACCATTAATATAAGAGCCTGAGGCTGAAGTAACAAAGATTTGCACATCGGAGAATGTCTCCCAGAAGTAGTCGTCCATTTTCATTCACGCCATGGCTCCTGAACAGGCAATCCTATGGCCCCGCCTCTGTGTCACCAAGACAACAAAACGAGGACTCCCAGGAACTCTGCGAGAGCGAGGCAACAGCTTTTCGCAGACTGAAGCCTGCAATACACACAAGAAGGTGATGGTATCATATCCACTCTAAGGTGTTCTGAGGAGAGCTTCGGACCCCAAAGTAGAATCAATTCACTGGTGCACCCAGCCAATGAGCTCCCTCATCTCCTCTCTCATACACGCCATCAGGAAAGAGGTCGACGACCTTAAGATCTGAGCTTACTCAACCTAAATCAAACAAACCAAAAGTCAGATCGTCTGATCCAATTAAAGCAAGAATTCTACCTGTCATCCTCGATAGCGGCTGATAATTATGATTATCAACTATTTTGTACCATTTTATAACTTCATTTGTTACACATTTAATATGCATGGGTTGTTTGTTTATATTATGCATAAATTAGGTGAAGAGCACAATTAGAAAAAATAGATGAAAAAGTGAAAATTCAATGATTGCAGTAGAATATTCAAGATTTAGACATCAAAAGACCTAATAGACTTGCCAAAAGAGTCTATAAGATGCGAGCAAGTATCTAACAAAATTCAAAGTCAAATCAAATCAAAATTCAACGATTAGTCAAAATTTTTCGGCTATGTAGCTGAACACTGCACAACAGAAACAGAATCAGATTCAGATTCAGGTTCTGACTGAATACCTTTTAGTATTTTGATTATAACGTTCGCTAAAAAATTCAATTCTGACGATCAAGATGCTATGGAAAGAGGACTTAAAAGGATCAACTTTGCAGCTAACATGTTTTCTAATTCAATGGCTTGTTGAGTCATATTCTGCAATAAATTCTAGCTGTCTGCTGTTGACACTTAAAAAAGACAAGATCTTATTGGTCCGAACAATATATAAACTTGTTTGACATTTACAAAAGACAAGTGACAGACGAGCTGAAGACCAGTTTTCCCACCCATCTCCGAGGGACAGGGAAGCAACTTGGACCCACTGATCCAGCAAGCAGACAGTGAACCCGGATTGTTTCTGAACAGACCTCAGCAGGTCCAAGGTGCTAGCACTTAGCATTACATGAGCCCAAAGGGATAGCCTCGCTTGAGAGGCTAATATCACTCGACTTCGCCTCGAAGCCATCCAAAGCCTCGCCAGGAAGCTAACTCGTAACTTCGCCACAGAGGACTTCCAACTCCGCAAAGGGTTTCTTTTGGACTTCGCCAGAAGCTGCCTCTAGCTCCGCTACGAGCTCAATGCGGGCAGCTCCGCCATT